>JAEQBH010004724.1:0-215674 GCA_016808115.1 Tetrastigma voinierianum | reverse complement strand
TGTTCGGGTATGAAGTATTGAAAAGAAAATACCTATAATGTATAATTCAGATTAAAGTAATTATCTAACTCGTGATTCGAGGGAAAATGAGAAGATTAGATGATGAAATATGTCATTAAGGAGAGATCCACATGGCATTACCTTCCCCTTTGGACTGATTCTAAATCTGAAGTTCATGAAGTAAAGCTATTTAGTGGTCTGCAGGAATTGATGTTTCACAACGGTTGTATTTTCAATGTTACCTTTAAAAACCAACTGATAGATCCATTTCAATTTCTTTATTTCAATTTAAGTATTATCATTTGTTCTAGCTTACATATCGTTATTCTTTCATTATTTTCTAAGGTTGCTAGGAATATATCAATTACAAATCATAGTCCAAATAGTATATAAATTGAGTAGTCGTAGAAGTATCAGAATTTGATCTCTCGGATCGAGCATTCGACTTAAATCCACTTTATTACTTGTTCGATTCAGACACTTAATCATGGATCAAACCAGAAGAAATTTATCCAAATTTTAAGGAAACCATTTTAAATCGTAAGATAATTGCAAAGAAATATAATTAACAAGTTTCATGGCATTATTGCTGGGGATTAGACAATAGTCCTTTGGTAATAGTGTCATAAATTTGTATATATCTTTTGGTCCACAAACAGGCGCCCCTTGGGGAAGACCAAGATAAGTGGAGGGGAAGTGCCCAATATGACATCCCAATTCGTCAGCTAGAGAATCCATATTATCCACATCTCCCACCTTATACATCTCACCCTTCTCCAAATTGATTTTCAAGCCAGAGGAAGCTTCAAACCAACTTGCACCCCATTCACCAACATAAAAAATTTAGCAGTAGAGATGCACCACCAAATCTACCTCCTCCACTTAGAGCCAAAACCCATGCATTGCATGACCTTCATAAGGAAATGCCAATTCATGTCATCGAAGGCTTCCTCGATATCTAACTTACAGAGAACACTCTTTTTTTTTTTTTCCTACCAGTAGTCAATGACTTTGTTTGCGATTAGGGAAGCATTTAAGATCTAATGTCCCTCCACAAAGGCGTTTTGAGCTTCTAAGACAACATTTCCCACTACATTCCTTAGACTATCGGGTTTGCTAGCCTTAGCAGTTTATAGAGGTCTTCTAAGTAGGCTTACAGCCTTAAGTCCTTTAAACTCTAACTCCCACCTTCTTGAATCTAACCGTGGGAAGTAGTGTTGAAACTCATGGTGAAGGTCTTAGACATGAAGAATTCCCCAACAACCCATAATCTCCTCTTTGACAAACTACCAAGAATCTTGCTAGAAAGCTATGGTAAAACCATTCGGCCCTAGGGCCTTATCGCCCTTCATTTCATTCAAGGCAATAAAAACTTTTTCCTCCCTAAAGGGAATTTCCAACCTGTTGGCATTAGTCGGGTTCAAGGTGGAGAATGGCATCCTGTGATAGCTCAAATTCTCCAATCAGACATCGGGCCAACAAGGTTTGAAAAGCATTAGAGATCCCTTCTCTTAGCTTACTCTTGTTAGAGAATCACTCTCCGTTGATTATGATTATCGCCAATGTATTTTTTTTGAAATGAGAATTGGTCATATGATGGAAGGTGCCATTCTTGCCCTCCCTAACTGGGTCTCCCTGTGACTTTGTCTCCCTCCGAATTTCTTCCAGAGAGTCCCAAAATTTGTACATCCCGCACCCTTTTATCCAAAGACGAGCTTTCTCTCCAAACAATCCCAAGCCCAATTGAGCCAGGCCACTTCTACACCTGCCCACCAAAACAATTTATGTTTCGTGACTGGCAAAGCCTGATTCATTTTTCTAAAGAGGTAACTTGTCGAACAGCACCCCCTACCACCAACCCATCAATAAGTCCTGGAACCTCCACTTTCAACCACATATCAAACAAAGGTAGCACCTCTTCTCATCCCTTTACAATCACGAAGGATAGGAGTGTGGTCTGAAGTGTGCCTAGGGAGTTTTAGTTGCTCCACTTTGCCATGATGATCCAACCAATCAATGAAGACCAAAAATCTATCCAAATAGCCTGGTTTTGGTTATGCAAACCCCCACTCCAAGTGAAATTCCCACCCAACAACGGAAGATCGACCAACTCCAACTCATCAATGACCTATGAGAATCTTTCTCTCATAGAGTTTATCTAACCCTTCCCATCCGATCGCGCTTATAGGAAGCTAATGATGTTGAAGTCACCCCAACACACCGGGGTACTCCCATAAGCCCCAACTAGTCCACTTCCTCCCAAAGAAGAAGATTCCTAACTCTTGGAGAGGGACTACACACACTTGTGAAGACCGAGATAAAACCATCTCAACATTTTTGAAGCAACACAACAGAAAGACCCACCATCTTGTTCAATAAGTCCAAACTTCTTTTATCCCAAACTACCAGAACCCCCCTTGTAGTGCATGAGCTATCCAAAGCTTCCCAATCAAGGAAGTTCCCCGAACCCAAGCTCTTAACAACGCCTTTAGACAACTCTTAGCAAAGCTTTAATGAGGAAAGGAGCAGGGAGCTTCACAAAGTGAAAGGCCTTTATGGCATAGTCTGATCAGTGTTAAATATGGGGTAGAGGAGGGTGAATGACGCTCTTACACGGTAAGAGGAGCATATGGAGTTAGGATTTGGAAAGGCATAAGGATGGAATGGGATGTGATGGATAGTAGGGTGGCTTTTTTTGTAGAATATGGAAGGAAGGTGAGATTTTGGTTGGAAAGGCATGTGGCGACATGAATCCATTAAGAGACGCTTCCATTAAGTGCATATGTGCTAGCTACCTCAAAGGAGGCTTGAGTGGTGGATATTAGGTGTGGTATGCTTCCCGCTTGCTCAATGTGGAGAGACTCCTATTAAGGTTACAAGTGAGAGGAGTTCAAGATGTGGAGGATGAGTTGGTGATAATGGGGGCAAAAGAAGAATTTTTTCTATCAAGCAATTGTATAAGGAGCTAGAGCGGGAAAGCTTGTTGATTTTCCTTCTAAGGTATTTGGAAGTCGCCCCTCTAAAAGTGGGGTTCTTTTCTTGGGAGGCTTCTTAGAGAAAATTTTAACCTTGGACATTATTTAGAAGAAAGGTAGATCGATGGTAAACAAATGTTATCTTTGCGAGGAGGAGGAGGAATCTTGTGATCATATTCTGTTATACTGTACTAGACGAGGGAGGTTTGGATACTCTTGTCCTCACTTTTTGGAGCAACTTTTTTTTTTTTTTTTGAAATCTATTCACTTTGTATTACATCATTATATTATTTTGTTCTCATGAAGACTCGAACCTGGTCCCTTTCCTATGCCTCGCCCAACCTTTTATCCACTAAGCCATGCCTCAATGGTTCAATCTGGAGTAGCTTGGGTTCTTCCTTTCATGGTGAAAGAGGTGTTGCTTAGCTAGCATGAGTCCTTTGTAGGAAAGAAAAGACAAAAGGTGTAGCGAACTGCTCCCTTGTGTCTCTTTTGGATGATGTGGTAGGAAGCGAAATGATATATATTTTAAAGTATGGAAAATGTTATTGATAGGATTAAATTCATTTTTTGTTTGTATAATCTATGGTCGTGGTCTTGGCCTCAATGTTCATGAATCAGGGCCCTTCTACTTTTGTAGATTTTGTGGATTAGTTAAGGCACCCTTGAAGGGCTTATTTTTTCTTTTTTTCTCTTTTCTTTTTGCTGAATTCCTTGTGGCGTTGCTGGTGTCCCTTGTATATCTTAGTGGAATATATATATATATATATATATATATATATATATATATATATATATATATATATATATAGAGTATATATATATATATATATATATATATATATGGAGAGAGAAAGAGAGAAAGAGAGAGAGAGAGAGAGAGAGAGAGAGAGAGAGATTCATTGATATTGGTAGGCTTTTTTTTTCTTTTTCATATTAAAGGTAATACTTAATGGAATTCATGTTCGGTCTTTATCTTATATTTCCCCAGGGGAGAAGCAAAGAGAAAGAGAGAAGATGGTGATGATGATGATGATGATGTGATGATGGAGGGCAAGTAGCTTCAACCCATGTGTTACCTTAGTTATGGTTTGATTCAGTCAGCTTTGTGCATACAACCGATCTCCCGATCGCAATGAGTTTTAGTTGTTCTTGCTTTACATGAATTGGAAAACTTTCAAACGTATGTTTTGGTCAAGAGAACTGCAAGAGTGGTTTTTGGTGGGAGACTAAGTTATTTATAGAGAATGGTCCTTCGACCTGAAGGTTCATTGATTGGTTGGTTGTAAGACTCGAGGGGTTACTTTGTAAAGTGTTTTTCGTGGTTAATTTATTTCGTTGCTCACCTCACTTTGTCACAACTTCTTTAGGTCCTTCTTAATATGCTTCTTTACTTATCAAAAAAGAAAGGTTCATGATCGCTCCCACAAACAATAATAGTACGATTGTTACATTTCATGTAACCCGTTGGATGGGGGTAGTTTTGTAATGGGATCTAATGCATGTGCAAAAATGCGAAACTAAGGCCCTGATACAGGGGAAAGGAGAGTTGAGAACGAACATATCTTCTTTTTTTCTCATCCATTCTCACGAAGTTAAGGATGATTATGTCTGACATTGGGAATAAATTTTTATTCATTTCTAAGATGGGTTTTTTGATTTTTATTTTAATAGAAGTTGTTTCTTAAAATGTTCTTCAAAAAATAAAAATTTAAAACTTCTTTTGGATAAATTGTTTTCTTAAATAGTTTCTTGTTTTCATAATGTAAATTAAAAAAAAATTATAAATTCAATTCATATAATGCAAAATAAAGTGATATGGAGTGAGAAAGCTAGCTTAAATCAAGCCCGTTTGTACACGCCTCGTTTTCTTTTACTATTGCAAAGAGCGTGAGGGAGAACCGCCATTAATTTTATCCATTTCACGTTGCCTGCCAATTCATATCTCGTAACAACGGTAAATTTATTAGTCAGGTCTGTGGAGCTAAGAGAAAGTGCAAGCGAATTTTGATTCATTAGTTGCCTTGTTGTTCATCCTCTCTAAACTCGCTCAAGTAATCCCTCTCTTTTTGTTCATGCCTTCGCTCTCCACCGTCATTCATGTGCTTTTCCGCAGGTAAAGCCCAAAATGACTCGAGAGAGCCATTTATATGTCCAATCTGGCTCTTAAACCTTTCTTTTTTTTTGGTTCAGCCATGCCCTTGAAGTTTCTTCCATGACACACTTATGCCCTTGAAGTTTTTACCGTGATACACTTATCCCCTTGTTGTTGACGGATAGACAAATAAGGCGTTAACAATACATACGTGACATTCATCACGTGCATTTTTTGCTTATGTGACCCAACCATCCACCGAACACGAAGACGACAACAATCACACGAGCACCAAGCCCGGTGAGTAAATCACCGTATCACAATCAAGCCCAAAACCTAAAACAACATACAAAATTAACAAGGACATAAAATATCCAAAATATCAAAACTACCCTTAGACCTCTATAACAACCCCTTCTCCCAACGCCCGCGCTCGGTGTTTCCTTCCCCGCCTCACCTTCGCTACACGTTACCTACATTCCAACCTCTCCTTTATTTTTTATTTTGTTATTATTATTTTTCAAATCATTCAAACTCTCCATTTTACACATTTTACTCTTATAATTTATTAAATATCTTATTTTCATTATTTTAAAAATGTACTTAATTAAAATAAATTATTTTTAAAAATTTATTTATTCATTATTTTTATTTTCTTTATCATATATTTGTTTTACTTAAAAATAAATAAAAAAATTCAACTTAATACATAAATACATTCACCTATAGCACAAATCAATAAATTGAAGATTTTAAATATTTTTTTAATATTATTATTTTTTATTTATAGTAATAAAAACCATGAAGATAATATCTTTAATTATGTTATAAGGAAATATATGAATGATAATTAATTTATAAAATGAATGTTGGCTATCTTTGTAAAGTAAATAATTAGTTGCCTTAAACAATAAGATTATATGCAGATTTGGGTTCCCCAAACACTTATAAATATTCTTCTCCTATTTGTATTTGACACATCAAAGTAATGAGTATAAAACATCATTCACTTATTTGCTCTACAGACTTCTTTCTCTAAATTTCTCTTCATGCTTTCTTTGGTTTACAACATGTTATCAACACGAATTGCTCTGCCTTGAAGGTAATTCTATGATCTTGAGGTTATTTAAATTTTAAGTTTTTATGTCAATTTTGATTTTTTTTTATAGATTATCAGGCTTCTAGAAGAAAAGATTTTGTTGAGGTGTCAAAAATCTTTATTATTTTTATCAATTTATTATATACTTTATTGTTATTATTTTGTCATATGTTAAAGTTTGTCTTTGTCAAATAAATCCCTACAAAATTGAAGCTTATGATATTTGATAGTCAAAATACTATCCATCTTGAATCATTGAAGCTAAATAAACTATTAAATTTTGATGAAAAGTCATCAATCTAGTTCGGACAGCTAAATTGATTCTCAAGCGAATACACATCATCCCAAATTTGTAGGCCATGAATGAGGAACTGCATGAATTGCAATAGTTTATCGATCGCAAAGGCAATGCTAGGTCGGTCAATTGTAGTATTGTAAACCGTCTAATTAACCAACGAAACTGAGTAGCATCAAGGAGGAGATCCATCATGGAGAGTAAGAGAAGATACTACAAGAGGTAGACAATGTTCGTGATTGAGAGAGAATGTCAATAGTATATTCTGGTTGAGAAAGGAGGCTGACTAGGTGGGTGGAACCAACACCCAGAAAATACTATAGCGTGCCATGGTCCTTGAGCGAAGTGTCAAATGCTGCTTACTAACTGATTAACCCAGAGGATCATTACTCATGAAAAATACTGTCAATATAAACTAAGAGGTAAGCATGAAAGTCACCCTCTTGAAAAATAAAAAGGGAAGTACCATACTACGCTGAAGTGAAGCCCAAGTGAAGAAGGTAAGAGAGACTTACCACTGCTTCGAGAGGAGCCTGTTGGAGACCATAAAGAGATTTCTTAAGTTTGCAGAATAATGAGGATAATTAAAATCAATGAAGCTAGGAGGTTGTGACATATAGAAATCCTTATAAAATGTCCCATGGATAAAAGCGTTGTTAATATCAATCATGTGAGGACCAACTCGAAAGCAACAACAATAAGAACCATGCTCACGTAGTTGGCTTAACCATAGGGCTAAAAGTATCATGATACGTTGTTCGATCGCCAGGAAACCAGCAACAAGGAAAACTTTGTGATGCTCAATGGTGTCATCCTTAGCACGTTTAATATGAAACATCCACTTGCACTCAACCAGATTTTGTGACATATGAGAAGGAATGAGATCACAAAGTACCGTTCTGAAGAAGGCCATCAAATTCCTCAGACATAGCTTGGTTTCAAAAGGATACTTAAGATTTGAGAAATAGTATGAGGTTTGGTAAAATTAGAGGCTCGTGGACCATCGACATTGATTTGGTTTATGGATATGATTCTCGAGCTAGCAATCAGGATGGGTATTTGGTGGTGATAGAGTGGGGTTGGTGGCAGTGGTGGCATTAAGATATGATATGGATAATTGGACGGGGCTAATAGATGTGGGGAATGTATTTTCCAAGGAGAGGCAAAGTGATGAAGACTCTAGTGAAGAATCAGTAGCTGGCGGTGATAGAGCGGTCGCCGAGGAAGGAGCCTCGTGACAAGATTGGAACTATAAAGTGAGGCGAGGGAAATCAAGATGAGACAAGAATGGAGGACTTAGACGAGGATGTAGAGGAAGTGGTAGAAAGTGGGAAGACGGACTTGGAAAATTCAATATGACGTGACTTCTATATGCAACCCAAAGAAGAATCTAAACAATGGTAGGCACTTTGAGTAAGGGAGTAACCTAAGAAGACACACGAAGAAGAGCGGGTGTGAGAACTTGTGTGGAGAATAAGGTTGAGGCCAAGGATAACAAAGGCACTCAAAAACACGAAGTTTAGAGAGATTAGGAGGTTAACCAAAGAGTTTTTCAATGGAAGATAACATACCAAGACTTGTTTTAGGCATATGATTTATAAGATAGGTGGCAGCAGCAAAAGCATATGACCAATAAGAAAAAGGGAGAGATGCATGATGCAAAATAGTAATGTAACGCCCGTCCCGATAGGGCGGTATGGGTGTAACCGTAGGTCGCATATGTGTATCAAGGGCTTCCTTAATTATTCTAGTGTCATAATAGAATTTTTGAAAGTTATTTCATGCGAAATTATAAAGTTTTCACTAGACACTAGCAACAAGGAAAGGGAAGGGTGAAAGTACAAATTATGGAATTTCAAAGGATAATAATAATAATAAATTACCGCACGGTTCAGAAGCTCCAAAATTCTCTTATCTAGAATGACTAAACTGATCACAGCCAAGTAATTGCCTCGCTGAATCTAGTGACCTTAAAAAATTTCATTGAATTCCGAGACAATCTAATATTTTACTAATATGATAAGTCGCTAGGGACTTTAGGACGAGATTTTTACGAAAATCTCGGAAGTCAGAAAATGGCTTGAGTTAAAGTTCATTTAAAATAATTGAATTGAAAAGAAATAAAATTTTTCAGGATAGAAACGGACCTGAATGAGGTAATAGAAATCATTTGTCCAAATAATAATAATAATAATAATTAAAGAAAAAGAAAAAAAAAACATAAAAGTCAAAAGGGTATGAGAACGGACGGAGAGAGATTGCGTGAAAGGGAGAAAATTTTTTAATTTTTTTTCTTATCTTCGCTTTCTTCTCATTTACTAAATCGACCATACAGATTTTCATCGGGAGTGTATAAAGTTTACTCACACGATGAGGGGCCACGCCAGAGGTACCAAAGCTAGCATTTCTAAGCAAACTCTAAAAAGACAGAGAATTTTTCCTACATGAGTTATTTTAGCCTAAATGCTAGTGTAATGGCTTGAAATTTTTTTAGAGGTCGTGAAAGGTCGTGAACCCCGCTCCCAAAATTTTAATCGGTTTAGAATTTAGAATTTTGAGACCTGTTCTACGCTCCCGCCGAATTTGTAACGCTTGACAAATTTTCAGGTTGAAATTTCGTGATTGTAGTCTAATGTGCCTGACATAATTTCGTAAATGTTCTCAAGTGTTTTTAGATTATATGGAAAAAGTCCTTTGAGTCAAAAGTTTGCTAAAACAAATAGTTTTTATGGGGCATTTAATGTAGGGACATTTTGGTCAATTTCACATCATATTATCGATGCCTATCAATGAGACTAGCACGTGAAAGTTTTGTTAGAATCGTTCGTCGATATAGTCGCTGGAAAGCCCCGTGTATGTGTTATGGTTAAAACGTTGAACTGGGGGCATTTTCGTAATTTGTATGAATTGTGTAGGCGATTGGAGCATCCGACGATAATCTAGAGTGCTTGACAAGAATTGAAAGAAATTAGTCGAGAAAAAGGTGAGTACTCAAAATCGTTTTCAAAAACGAAAGTGTTTAAATTTCAAGTTTGTAAATTGCTTTGAAAATACAATGTAATGAGTAAAACATTTTTTTTACCTCCCACTTGTTATAATAAAGATAAACTTTCGATTTAAGTACTTAAAAACAATAGTCGGTTTAGCAGAAACCCCTAGATGGCAATGTACCGCCGTCAGATGTATTCCTCGATCGTGCATGGCAAGGTTATGGGATATTATGACTAACTATATATTGCCCGGTCGGCAATCAGTTAAATATAGTATATATTTATAGTGAGTTGCCTCTCGCATTACTCGAGGTATATGTATAGTTAGCGGACATAGCACATGGCGCATGAGGCGCGGTCTGCGTTCCATCACCGGGCATTTTGGTTCCGAGGTTCCATTATGTTTATAGAGATCCCGCCGTGTTCATTGGACCAGATTAGACGGGTAGTGTTCCGAGGTTCACTACCAATGCCAGGTTCCGAGGTTCCATGGCATCACGTCTAGGGTATTTCAAAAATGGGCCATAGTGGTTGGTACTTGATTTACAGTACAACACTTTCATATATTAACCAATAACCGAAATGCTTTTTAGCAAAGATAAATAGTTTTCAAAACAAGCCACAGCTATAAATAGCTTTTCTGCACGCTTTTCTACAAAGATATAATAGCTTTCTTTAAATGTTTTCATAGCAAAAACTCGCTTTTCTTTCTATATAAATGCTTTTACAACCATTTCTCGACATATTTTCATATTGGGTATAATACAAACAGACAACAACATTTAGAACTTATAAGACTCATCGAGTCACTTGCCTACGCTTATTTTTAAATAAATTTTCAGGTGCAGGTGCTGAAGCCAAAAGACTTTTTCAAGATTCTCAGTCCTAGACGATGTGTTATATTTATATATAAGATAAGGTGTAAAGTAAACGAAGTAAAAGTTAAAATGTGACTTTTTGTATATGTAAATATCTTTTGTAAAATATGCATGCATGGTTTTGAGAAAAACAGGTTACGATGAAATTATGTTGGATTGATTCTTATCTTATATTTTGATGAGGACTAGAGGTCCTTTATGGTTGTAGTTGGATATTTGGAAAACATCGGGAGACGTAATTGTTTTTATATACCGGTGATTTCTCAGATTTCAAGTCAATTCACCGCATCACATGTCGCCGATTTTCGTTAAATCTAAAGGTGTGATTTTGATAGAAAAGTGAAAATTTTTATAACCCACATTTTCCAAAGACAGTTTCAGCAGTTTTAACGGCTTAGCTTCATGGTAACTTATCAGTCGAGCGAGCTTGGTTGGGAGGTTACTGTGGAGTTATGCGCATCTCACAATAGGAAGGGGTCCGCTGTTGGTATCGTAGCGCTTGAAGTATAGCTCGCCTGTTACACGTGTTCCACAAGATTTCTATAGAATTGTTTTTATAATGATTTTCCATTGCAACCTACATTGTTTTCTAAACTTCTGCATGCATAAAATATTGTAGTGTCACTAAATCTTGAAATTCACAAGACATGTTCGGACGAGAATTAGAGGTTTATCTAGACTTCCGCACTGGGAGAGGCACCACTAGAGAAATGTCGAAACACACACTCTCTAGATCGAAGATGCCTCACGAATCAGCCCCAAGAGAACCATCGAGGGCCGCAGTAATCTGTGGAGGCGGCACTTCGTAATGGATCAAAGTTATACAGATTGTTACAAAGAATCACCGTCAGCACTGAGCCTCTCCAAAAGAAGGTAGGGCATGATGTAACATGCTCTAAAATTAGGGCTAAACTTATGATGGCACCCCAACCCGCAGGCGTGTACTTATGGCTAGACAGTATAGTGAAATTCATACAAGGATAGGGTGTTCAAGATGAGCAGAAGTCCTTTTCAGTGGTTCTTGATGGCACCAAATAAGGACTGTGGGAGGCTATTAAGAGGAGACACCCTATAGAGTTCGTAATCGCCCAGGCATTTACAGTATTTATTTACCCGTAGTTATCAGGATGCAAAAAAATAAGAATTCTTCAGGTTAGAGCAGTGATCCCTGACAGTGACAAAATACGAGCAGAGGTTTTCAGAGCGGTAGACAGTCTAATGTCTACCACTCCTTTACTTGTCCAAGAGTGAAGGAGACAGTGTTTCTTAAGTAGAATACTCTAGAGTGGTAGACAGTCTAATGTACTTAATGAGTTGTACAAGACCAAATATAGCCTATGCAGTTAATAAACTGAGTAGATACACGAGTAATCCTGAAGCTATGCATTGGCAAGGAATAATGAGAGTATTAAAATACTTACGATGCACTCATGACTATGGGCTGCACTACACAAGATATCCTGTTGTACTTGAAGGATACAGTGATGCTAATTGGATATCTAATGTTAAAGACTAAAAATCCCAAAGTGGTTATGTCTTCACGTCGAGGTGTCGTGAGATCATGAAGTCCCCAAACAAACTATTGTTAGATCCACAATGGAATATGAGCTTAGCACTAGACAAATGGAAGAGGCGAATGGCTACGCCTAATTTCACAGGACATTCTATGGCCAAAGCCGCCCAATATGCATACATTATAGATACTAATTTGCTATTGGTATAGCACAAAACAGTATGTATAATGGTAAGTTTAGGTATATTCGTATAGACACAATACCATTAGACAACTACTCTTAATTGGAGTTATCTCTGTAGATTATGTAAAATCTACGAATAACATTGCGGATCCACTAACCAAAGGGTCAAACAGAGAGTTGGTTGAAAAGTCATCAAGTAATGAGACTAAAGCCCGTAAAAGAATTTTTTTTTTTAGTCACGCACGGATACCCAACCTAGCTGACTGGAGATCCTAAGATCTAGGTTCAAAGGGACAACTAAATTGTAAAGACTTGGATACAATCACTGTGGGGATATCATCGTGTCCATTCCTGTGATGAATCAATGATGCTCAAAAGAAGGTTAAGTTATGCTTTAATGATCTCTATCCATTGGAGAATGAGTAACACCGCCTACTCTCAATTTTAAGAGGTTACCTATGTAAGAGTAAAGTGTCGCTCAAATGGAATTGAATAGGCACACTCCTATTAAACTTTTGTAGAACCGCATACATGTCCATGGCCAAATGGATATAAAAGTGAGAACTAAATGTTAGGAAGATTCTCGTAGGAATATGTCATCAAGCCACACCAATGGCGCGTAACAGTCAAGGACATCGTGTTCATCGTTTTCGTTAGTAGAGTAAACATATTTTTACAAGGGCAGGTTCAGTGCAGCACCCACTTTCCTACATGCAGTTTCAATTGATGAATCTATCACCTAGTCTTTTGAATTCGGTCGCGAATGTCATTCATGTGGGGAATTGTTGGTAAGTAGAGTGAATAACATTCACGTGTGTGAATGAATGCCATTTACTTCTGTGAGGGAGCTCAAACCTGTGGCTTGCTGGGGTTATGGTCTCACCTTTATCCTTTGGGTCGTGAGGCTTCTCTTATTCAAAGAGAACATAATTTTCTTTTTCGAAGTTTGCTATGTGAAAAAGGAAAAGGGAAGAGTGAGTTTGGTTAGGTACTATCTGAGAGTGTTGATTGGGATAGCTTCGATCATAGTTTCAGTTCGCCGGAGTAGTATCAAAGTGCTGAGGTGTTGCCCGTATGCCATTTAATCCTGCGAGACATATGTCAACGTGATTTTCTTCGAGCATCGGCGAGACGACGACTGCTTTTAAGAGATTAGACTTCTCACGAGACTCAAAGATCCAACAATCGCTTTTTTATCGATTACTATTTCTTTTGTAATTGCTATTTTTTCTTGTTTTTTCTCGTATTTTCTCCCCTCATCTTTTTTTGTTTCCCGTAAGAAAAGAAAGCTTATAACACTACCAAAGCGTTAATGAAAGGATTGAAAATATTGATCAAGAAAATGTCAAATAGAGCACATATTCTCAATCGGCTAATGACTCTAGGTTTTAACCTCTCTCAATTTAACTCCATATTATTACAACAGTATAACAACATTTCCCTCCTCTTCTTTCTCTCTCTAAATACTCCATGGCTGTATTGTTTCCATTCTTGATTAAAATGAAAGACTCTTCAGTTTGTTTCTCTCTTGTGCATTTGATCATGAAAGTAGTCTTTGCTTAATAAAGTGGTTTTTTCTCAAAGACTTAAGTTTATCTTGTTTTTTTGTGTTGTCGTTACCTTATCGACGTTTGGTTTGTCATGTCTTATTACGTTTAGTGTGTCGTTGGCTTTGTAACAAATATGGTGTTGTTCGTCAGCTATTGAACAATTTTATTTAAATAAAAAGGGGATTCAAAGAAGGAAACTAAATTTGATCAGTCTAATATATCAAATTATGGTTGTCGTAAGAGTAAAGTAACTAGAATCGAAGATAATCTAAATAATATATTATCAAATTTGTAGGTTTTATACCAATTTATTATGCTATTAACAATAATATTATTGCAAGTTTGAATCAAAAATATTATTTTTTTCTTTCAATTTTTTTTTTTTTTTTTTTGATAATATAAACCTTAAACCCCTAGCTAAAGAGGCCTGATTTGACATTTTGGAACAACAATCTTGGGGGAATTATTTACTCATTTACACTTGAAATATTGAGAATTTATTGTTCCGATATTACTTGACACAAACTGAAAAAATAGGTCAAGGAAGTCTAGTTCAGTGTGAAGCAAAAAAGAAAAAGAAAAAGAAAATGAAATTAATTAAACAACAGTACTACTTAATTATAGCATAAATTCCCAAAGGTGAGGTTTGTCTTACGACGATTGAGAGGAAGGCATTGGCATTGACATTTGGCAGCATCTGAGGCGGAGAATAATTCTCTTTACTCTCTTATCTAACTAACATGAAAATGAAAAAAGATTCAATAAAATATCTATCAACATCTATCTCTATCATTGCCTTGCCTGCAATTATTCTTTTAATTCAACCGTGGAATTTGAAGAAAGGAATGGTTTTTGGCCCATGCCTTTTATGTTTTATTTTTTATTACTTGAGGGAAAATAAGTATAGTCTACAAATTCAGAATGAAAGACAAAATAAATGAGTTGTTTAACTAAGGGTTCTTAATCCTGGAACCCTCCTCCATGGATTTCCTACCTTTTTATCTTACCTGCCTCTATTTTTAATAAATCAAACGTAGTTGTTAGTTAAAAACTCGGATGGTCTCGTGGTTTGTATTTTCTTATATCATAGATACAAGCACCTCTTTTTGTGCTTGTGTTAATTATAATTGGTGACTGATTATAAATTACTGTTTAGTAAAACAACTTATTAGAAGTAGATGATTAATGTTAATTTATCTATAGAAGTATGAAAAAGGTATATAAAAGCAATGCATATATGTATAAAAAATATACCAAAAATACAAATATGAAATTATAAAAATGTATAACCATGAACAAAGAAAAAAAAAATTCTAAAATGTACCTTTGAATAATCATTGAATTATTAAAGTAAACTACTTGTTAAAAACTAACAATATTTTATTTCTTTATTAAAATGTGTTTCAGAAGTAGATCAAAGTATCAAAAACCTGAAAACTTTTGCATATTTTTTATAGCCACAGTATAAAAAACAGTTTTATATTAATTTTTCAATGAAAGTTTTGTAATCTCAAATAATTTAAAATCATTTTTCAAATATTTTATATTATTTTTTTAAAATATTATATCACTAGCCTTTATTTTTTTACATCTATTCCGTTTGATTACATTATAGTATTTTGTTATTCATAATTTTGTTTTTATTGGAATTCGGAGTTATAGAAAAATAATATAAAAATTAGAAATAAATCTAATAAAAGCAGGGGTTGGAAAATAATCCCAACTATAATGTGTGTTTTTTGACATGGACTTTTCACTCAGAATGAAGATTTAAAAAAGTAAAGGTGTCACTTTTGGAATAAATTCAAAATTTATAAAATTTTATAAACAAAAATACGCTTTCAATTAAAACGTAAGATTTTCAAAAAATTTTAAAATTATCAGCAAGTTACACTTAATATTAGAAAATAATGTCAAATGAAGGTATATGAAATGATAATCCATTTCAATGTTAATACACAGCGATTTATTAATTTTTTTTTTTTTAATTTATAATATTTTAAATAATTAAAAATGTTTAAGTTGATTATGACATGCCAAATTAAATCCAAAAGAAAATTTGAATATTTTAATAAAAGGATCGGAATATTTTATTACCATCAGAATGAACCCTACAAAGGTCATTGAGTTTATATATCTTGACAATAAAATTCAAGAAAATCAAACCAGTCAAAGATGAAACGAGGTATTATTGTTATTTATGGAGATGGAGACGGAGACGAGACGAACATTCTAGCACCACTGCCGACGCCACTCTCGATTTTTTCGAGAGGGATTACCGTTAGGGATGGGTTTATCAAGTCGGGAAATTTTCTACATGTTCCGCGGTGAGTACCGCGATTATTATGAGTCTTTAATAGGCCTCCGTTTGCGGCCTGAGGAAGAGATGAGAACGATACGCCCGCCTTGTGTATAAGTTAGATCTCGCTGATCCTCAATCGGAGCCTCTCAAACTCGATTCCATGTTAGGACCAAAGATTTACGCTATTGTTGAGGAAATTGGAGGCCTAATATACATTCTTTCACGGAAATTCCTTAACCTGTCCGTCAAAAGGCCTCTGTTTGAAGTTTGGAATCCCGAACCAGAAGTCATGAGCCTCGCTTTCAAACCCTCCCTCGCTTTCCTGGTCGGCATGTTTGGCACTATCATGTTTGTGGCAGTACTATTGTTTGTGGATGGAGTTTTATGTCTATAACTATTTCGATACCGCTTCTGAGACATGGAATTGTGTAGAAGAATTACCATCTCCTGAACTGTGGCCCATGGAAATGAGAGACGTGCGAAACAAGGATGTTTTCCTTGTGACTTCAGAAGATGATGGCAATTTGTCGGCTGTCATGCCTCGGCATGAGGAGAATGCTGGCCCCCCTATAAACTTAGTGTTTGATATTTCGTAAAAACATAATCCAGAAATCTCTGGCTTTTCAGTGGCGTCGGATCTGTATCGGCTCACACACGACCAGGTGGATTATATGCTACAGGCATATGGAAGCAAAAAGGCTATTGCTTATGCTCTCTCCGTCTTTGTTTTTCAAGTAGAAAAAATTGAATCAGGCGAGGGCCCCCTGCTGTCAGTTAACTATTTGAGCCGTCAAGTTTATGACTTCACCAAAATTAATTGCAGAAATGAAGAACTCCCAATGTTTGTCATCAACAAAGCTTTCCTGTGAGTGTTTTATTTTAAATCACTTCACTGCACACTAACATCAAACTGCCATGAATTGTTCATTTATTTTAACTGTTATTGATGATCTCTTCATTTGAATATATGATACAGAGGAAAAGTATTGCACAATTATCAACCACAGTGATGAATCTTGCAGGTACATTATCCATCCTAATTTTGGGCTTGAATTATATATATATATATATGAACAGTTTTACCAAAACTACTTACCTCCTCTTGTAACTAAATTGCTACCATTGTTCATTTATTTTAACTGTTATTGATGATCTCTTCATTTGAACATGATAATAGAAGGAAAGTATCGCACATCACATGAGGGTTCAAAAATCGCCGAACCGCACGACTGACCGATTCGCAATCAACTGGTTAACCCTCGTCAATACCGACACCAGATACGGACGGTATTGACCGGTCAAACTCAAAATCCAGAATCAACAGTTCCCGAGATGACTCGCAGACTTGGTGGAAGTAATGAAACTCGACCTCGCACGGAAGGAAACAAAAAGCTGAAAAATCAATTCTTAGAGATTCCTCCTAAAATTAAAACACCGTTGATCTAATTTCAATCACAACAATAAGAATACAAAATTTGATAAGTTTCAACCCTCGTCGCAAATGGTTTATAAACCTAACAAAGAACCGGCTTTTCTCTTCCCCGATCCGAAGCTTGACATCGAAATCTCAAGAAGAAACGAAGAACGGAAGAAGAAGAGGAAAGAAAATGACCAAAACCTAACCTAACTTACCTCCCTGCCCAAGGCTTGCCTACTCGTTGGACCTCCAAACCTCGTGTTAGGAACAAGTTCGAAGATCTCCTTAATCGTTGAGTAGAGCAGAGCAAGTACAGCGTGTGCAAGCTTTTCTTCCTCTTCTTTCTTCCCAACGCCCCTTGCAATTTAAATTCTTGGATTTCACCCTATTGCTGTTCCTCTATTGGGATCTCTTGTCAAACGACGCCAAGCTTCATTTGTGTAGGACATAAAACAACGTCGTTTCATTGTTTATTTTTTTATTTTTAATACAACATAAAACGACTTCATTTTGGTATAGGCAGAATTTAAAAAATATTTGAAGCTCTAAAACGACTTTGTTTTGGCTCTAAAAGGACCAAAACAACGCCGTTTTGGCCCTAAAAATTGTATTTAGCACCTCTAAACCCTCCAACCCCCATTTTTTGCCATGTTTCCAACCGAAAAATATATTTAGCAAACTGTATTTAACAACTTCTCATTAACTTCAATATATAATTTTATAAATAAAATAAGAATAATAATTAACAAAACCATAAATCATATTTTTATGAACAATATAAATACAAATACAAATATTATTTTATTTATTTTACCAAACATAAATAAGATTAATTAAAATTAATAATTTATGAAAACAAGCATAAATAAGAATAATTAATCTAATTGTATTAATATTAAATTAATATGGTAATATATTATAAATAAAATAAAGATAACACTGTAAATATTTATTGATCTTTTCTCCCATATTTCATTAATTTTGATTTAGCAGTAAAAATATCTATATTTTTAAATAAACAATATAGATACTTATTATAATTCTTCTTAAATTAACTAAAATAACACTTTTAATTGATTTATTGAAATGAAAAAGTATGTAAATTATTTACCACAATTGGTAGAAATTAATTTTTGTTGGAAGAATTATATTAGAAAATAATTTCATTGTATGATATTTTTGTTTACTTTATACATGGTTAGTGAACATTTTGGAATGGCTTCAAAACATGATATTGGTTGAGTATGCAACTATTCGGGTGGTAATAGAAGAACTCCCCAAATGTAAGTATTAGGAAAGTTATTCATGAAGGTATAACAAAATTAAAAGCAACACATCGCATATTCTGACAAGTAGAAGGATGCCAAAGTGTACTTATGAAGTGTCACAAAGCATTAGATTACTATGTTCAATGCTTCAACTAAAAAATTCAAATGAAAAAGAAGGAACGACTTATAAGTTCTTTAAATGAAGAACATTTTCATGAAATTGATGAGGCCGATTCTGATGAAGTTGAGGAAGTCGTGATAACTGATTTCGAAAGAAGACAAATGAAACATGCAATGAGAGAAAGTCGTCGTTTTTTTTTAAGAAGGTAGACATGGGCATGAGAGGGGTGGTACTTCCTCACAACCCTGTGGTGCCGGTATCAAGCGTGACCGATACGAAGCTTCAACATAAGAGAAGGAGCTAACATCCTCCTAAAGGGGATTGATCCCTACATGTTTCCTTCCAAACAAAAATCAATAAAAAGTATGTTTTCCGCTGAAGGTGCAAAGAAAGTGGGTAAAGCCATCTCTAAATTTTTTCTCTTCAATGGAATACCTTTCAATGCAGCTGATAGTGGGCCTTACTATCAATCTATGATTGATACCTTAGCAGAAGTAGGTCCGGGTATCAAGGGTCCTATAGGATACCAAATTGGCAATGCATATTTGGAGGAGGAGGTGCAAGAGCTTGAGGTATATATAAACACATTGAAGGCCAAATGGCTTGTATATGGATGCACCATCATGTGTGATGGCTGGAGTTCTAGAACTAGAAAGCCTATCATCAATTTCATGGTTTATTGTGATAGAAGCATGATATACCTTTCTTCAGTTGACACTACAAATATATTTACACCCAGATTACGTCTTTTCCTTATGACAAGATTATTGAGGAGGTTGGGGAGGAAACATTGTACAACTAGTCACCGATAATGAGGCAAGTTTTTTAAAGTAGTCAGTATGTTGTTTGATGAGAAGCGCACATTTGTTTTTGGCTCCTCAGGTCGCCATTGTTTTGATTTAATGCTTGGAAGATATTGGAAACATGAAGCTATTAAGGAGATTTTAGATCAAGCAAAGATGATCACAAGCTTTATTTATAATAGCTTGAAAGTAACTAATTTGACAAAGTGTTCACCAAGGATAGAGATTCACGCCTGAATAACCCGACGGCTATTGCATTTATTTCACTTCAGTCTTATACGCAGAGGGCGATTGGAAGATGATGTATTGAACAAATGAGGCCTTATGGTAATGACTTTATATATATATATATATATATATATATAGATATATATATATATATATATATATATATATATATTTTTTTTTTTTTTTTTTTTTATAGATAAGCAAATCAAAAGCTACAAAGTATGCAGTGTGACTTTATACAGATAAAGAAAAAAGCAAAGAAAAGCCTTACCAACCCTTAAAAAATAGGCCAACCACTCCAAGAAACCTATAAGTAAAGTGATCTCTTCACCTATGTACAAACTATTCCAACTCCACAAATTAGTTACAAAAGAATGCTTTAACCTTCGTACAACTAAAGTCCCATCCCTAAAAGCTATATGGTTTCTCTCCTTTCAAGTTGTTTAAAAAATACATAGAGGGAGATTTCCAAACCTTCCTCCTTTTTTTCCCCACAAAGGAACCCTTCCAACTGAGAAAAGCCTCCTTGACTGTCATGGGGAAGACCTAAGAAATGCCAACAAGGGAGAGAATGATCTCCCACAAGGAGCTAACAATAGAGCAATGAAACAAGATATGATGGATTGATTCTTTTGCACAACCATACAAATAACATTTGTTGGGAAGATGTCATCCCGAGCTCATTCAAGGTAAGAACCTTGCCCCAAGTCGCTTCCCAGACAAGAAAGGTTGCTTTTGAAGGGACACATGGCACCCAAATGCTCCTAATAGGAAACTAGGAAGTAGAACTTGAAAACAGTTTTTTGTAGGCATGACATATTTTAAACGCTCCTCCTTCTATCCCATTCAAGTAAATTTGTTCAATCGACATATTAACCCTTTTCTTTTGAAGAACTAACAGAAGATTCTATTAGATCTATTTCCTAATCATTAAAGGCTTTGATATAACTAAGTTTCTAGGCACCACTACCATGCGAAGGATCCCAAGCTTCAGCCATTGTCACATTTTTATTAGCAGCCACTTTAAAAAGGGAGGGGCAGGAATGATTGAGAGTTGAGGGCCACACCAATAGTCAGTCCACAATCTAACCCTTGTGTCGTTGCCAATCCTGAATTTCCAATTATTCTCAACCCATATGGCTTCTTTGAGAATATCTTTCCAAAAGCCCACTCCAAAAGGACCCCTGGGATCCTTGGACCACCAACTGAGGTCTTTTCCCGCATTAGAATTACATCAGATTTTTTCCAATGCAATCCTCTTCGAAGAAAATCTCCATATCCACTTGTCGTGGGCGAGCTTTATTCAATAAGGACAACTTTCACAAGCTAGGTCTCCTTAACCTTTTCAAAGATATCACATCCCACTCTAACCAAGTGGGTTTTTCAGGCTCTCCCCTCAAAGCAAAAACTCCTTCCATCTTTCCAACCTCTTGCAACAATCACGCATTCCGACCAAGGACAACCTGGAGCAGACAGGAAGACTAGCAAGGGTATCTAACGTGCTAACCTCCCTACTTTGGAGATATAGTTTCTCTCTAAGGGTAAGCTACATTCTTCCTTTATACCATCCCAAACGTCACGTATTTATGAGGCAATCGAAGACAAAGATAAGTGGGAGGGGAGGTGCCCAATATACATCCCACTCCGGCGCTTAAATCCATATCCACATCTCACCCTTCTCCAAATTGATTTTCAAGCCAGAGGAAGCTTCAAACTAGAAAAGAACCCAACTGCGATAGAGGATTTGATCCTTTATAGCTTTGAAAAAAATAATTGTGACATTTGCGAAGAGAAGGTGCGAGATATTGAGATCAGCCCCCTCTCTTCCACTGAAAGTGACAGGACCCTTCCCGCACCTTTGCCCAAACTCTTGCTCGAGGATTCGCCGCACTTCAACTAATTCGAAACCAACTCACGGATCAAGGAACTTATGAACCCTAACTTCTATAATCGGTTTAATTGCTTAAACTCAGAAATTAAATTTTCTTTTTAATTAGTTGAGTGATAAAATTTCAAGAAATTTTGTTTCAAATATTTTTATAAAATTTTCGGCAAGATAACGATCGCATTTTGACAAACCAAAATTCTACCTATCAAGAAATTTACACTCTACTTCAAAACCTCAATTTCTCCTTAACTTCTTTATCTCTTAAACTTGCACAATCATACTATATTTCCACCAACATGCCACATCAACACTCAATTTTCAATTTATAAATACAACCATTTAATTAAGCAGATTATATCTGTATGCATCATATATGAATGATGGATATTTACAAATATACAATTTCAAAATCTAAATATGTGTCGTTTCAATTACATATCCATTTCATACAAAAAAGTTTTTTACATCGTTAGGTCAAGTAGATCGCCCACCCATATAGACAACAAATGATGACGCCCCGTCAGTCACGATAGCACACAATGGAATATAAATAGCTAAATGAACAAACAAGTTAGTGCAACGAAAATATATATCACATACACTAACATGACAATTTATCATTTGTTTTATGGTCTTTTCAAAACCCCTTATGTATATCCTTTAATTATTTTAACCATCACGGCGATTTAAACTAACACCAACCAGTTTACTAAGTCATCTCAACCATCACGCTATCGGAATTTATTGCATCGCACGAGGGCGCAGCTTATCATTGAGCAAACTAACACGGAATTTAATGCGATCGCAATCAGAGTGCTAAAACCGGGCAACCACGAAAGCGAATTTACCCGCATCGCCACATAGCGCCAAACTATACAAATAGCCAACCACGCGCGGAATTGTCTCCGTGATCGCAACGTAGCGCCTTATATTTCTATGAAACCGAGCAACTACTGACGGAATTTTTCTCGCATCGCCGCGTAGTGCTAACTTTTCTTTATTATGAAATGATCATGGACTAATTTATCGTGATCGCCACATAACGCTAAATCTCATTATATCTTAAGGAATATACATGGGTTTTAAACACATTTACTTAGTGTCAAAAGTACACCTAACTCATTTTGAAACTTCTAAAACTTCTCTTTTTCAAATATTTTTTAGATTACTTAATCAACATATTCATTACCAACATCAACCATTTACATGAAATCGAAAAGATCTTGGCATAACCACTTACTCAAGCCGCTACATTCCCTCATCAAGCTGCCTCTACGAGGCTCGTGGACGTCGCTCCCGTGCCCGTCACCTACACAATATTCTCATCATTAGTGACAAAAATTTCAATTCCTCAACTATAAGGTCAAGAATCTCAATTAAGACCATTTTTCTATATATCCTCCTAACTTCTACTTCAACCGAATTCTCTAACTCCGATTTTTATGTAAAGTTTTGCTTTTGACCCTTAGGATCACCCCATGCGGTCCGTTTAATTTCAAAGGCTTGGAAGGTTTATACTTACTCAAACGGACAGCTCCATACCAGAAAGGGTGGTAGCATCACGTCGTTCCGTTTCTTCGTTTCTTCTTCCTACGGTTCACTTATATCACCTTCTAGTCACACGTAATTGCCTTTTGTTTCTTCACTCATTTGAAGGTATGGTTCTAAGGTTTCTTCTCCAATTGGAACCACCCAATTTGAATCACCAAAACTCAAGTTATTGTATTTTATACCTAGATTACTCAAATTGGCAGAACAGAATCTGCACATAGCTCCGCTTGGAAATATTTCTGGGAACTCTGGGGTTAAAATTTGTTTGAACTTCCTTCAGCTAACTTATTTACCTAGAAGTCTATTTGACCCAGAATTTTGAATCACTCAATTTGGATGAGTAATCTACTTATGACCAAAAACACTACAAATCCATACCCAAAACAGAGCAAAATCAGTGAGTCAGACGAGTTCACCTTTCAGTCCGTATTTGGGAGCCTTAGAGCTACAATTTTCTTGGTCCCTTCTATACATTTGTGGTTCTATTCTTGGTTCTTACCAATTGGAATAAATTCATTTGGATGATTCTAACTTAATTTATAGCCAAAACAAAAATAAGGGTTTTACAAAAATTTTTGATAGCAATTCCTTTAAGAACCCAACATTCTCCTTTGTTTTTTTTTTTTTACAACCAATCCTCAAAACCGTAATACCTCAATAATCAACATGAAAGTCATTCAAAACCACCTGTTGAACACTTGTATTGGTGGTTTGAACTCATACAACAAAACCTCAGGTAAAATTATGAATTCAACCAAAGGTCCACCAATTTCTAAACCATATAAATACGATTTATCTTATTGTTTATTTTCCACCAATTTGGGTTTTACTCTCATAAATCTCAACAATTCAAAGGTTTATGTGATCTTTCCACAAAACCCAGACCAAAGGAGCAACTAATAATTCTCCATACCAAACCTTAATAATCTAATTACCCATGACCCAAGGCAAACACATACCTGAATTTTTTTTTGGACTTCTTCCTCCTTTCTCCTTCTTCTTCCTCCTCTTTCCTCTTCCTTGCTCTTCTCTCTTCCAAATTGAGCTCAGCTTCTTGGAGACCAAAAATGAGTTTGGCTTGTTTTTCCCATTTTTATATTCTAATATTTCCTTTACTATCAAGTCCTTTCATCCTTTTAATTTTTCAAATCAATTTTTGTTATTTATATGATGGCCCATCTCTACTCACTTAATGGTTTTCATATCCTTTTTATGAATTACAAATTTAACCCTTGTTCATACTACACCCGGTTCCATAATTTATACTTCCTAATTTCATTTCTAGAATATTACTAATGTAACACTTAGTGCTCAGATACGCCCACAAGATCATGCAATCGTATACTCGACGGGCTACAACCACTTAGTCAACCTTAAATTGATAATTCTCTTAACGCCATGAGATTCAAATTTAATCTAATGTAGAGATTTATTTTACCTCTCTAATCCATCTTTTAACACTAAGAGGTTATAGATCAAACTAGGGGTTTACAGAAAGTACCATCAGAAAAATAAACTCCCCCTCTACTACCCTTCTAAGAAGGATTCTCAAGACCTCCATGCCCATAATGAAAGGCACGGGAGAGTCCCATGACTAAGGCCTCAGCCTGGAAGAAACCAACTTGCATCCCATTCACCAACACAAAAATTTAGCAGTAGAGATGCACCACCAAATCTACCTCCTCCATTTAGAGCCAAAACCCATGCATTGCATGACCTTCATAAGGAAATTCCACCATGTCATCGGCTTCCCCACATCTAACTCAGAGACAATTTTTTTTTTTTTTTTTCACAGTAGTCAATGACTTTGTTTATGACAGGGAAGCATTTAAGATCTAATGCCCCTCCACAAAGGCGTTGAGTTTCTAAGACAACATTTCCACTACATTCTTAGGACGATTGGACGACACTCCAGTTGAAGAAGCTTATGAGGTTCTGCCAGATTATAGGCCTTAAGTCCTTTAAATCCTCAACTCCACCCTTCTTTGGAATCAGAACCAAGGAAGTAGTGTTGAAACTCCTGGTTAAGGTCTTAGACATGAAGAATTCCCGAAACAACTCCATAATCTCCTCTTTGACAAACTACCAAGAATCTTGCTAGAAAGCTATGGTAAAACCACTCGCCTCAGACCTATCGCCTCCATTTCATTCAGTAAGTAATAAAACTTTTTCCCTAAAGGAATTTACAAACTGCTGGCATTGCCTGCTCGTGTGAGAATGGCATCTTGTGATAGCTTAGCCCTCCAATCTAGATTATCAGTCAACAAGGGTTGAAAAGCATTAGAGATCCCTTCTCTCATCTTACTCTCATAAGAGAATCACTCTTCGTTGATTATGATTATCGCCAATGTATTTTTCTTGAAATGAGAATTGGTCATATGATGGAAGTAAGTTGTATTCCTGTTGCCCTCCCTTAATCAAGTTTCCCTAGACTTTTGTCTCCTCCGAATTTCTTCCAGAGAGTCCCAAAATTTGTAAGCATCCTGCACCCCTTTTATCCAAAGACAGAGCTTTCTCTTCTTCCAAACAATCCCAAGCCTCCACTACCTGTGGCCACTTTCTTATCAATCTTCGCACCACCTAAACAATTTATGTTTCAGACTTGGAGCAAGCTTGATCTTTCATTTATGGGAAAGAGTATAACTTGTTGGAACAAGCACCCACCAACCTATCAATAAGTCCTGGAAACCCTCCACTTTCAACCACATATTCTCGAAACAAAAGGGGGTAAGACCTCTTCTCACCCCTTTACAATCAAGAAGGATAGGAGTGTGGTCTGGCAGTTTAGGAGTTTCAATGCTCCACTTTTCCATGATGATCCAACCAATCAATGGAGACAAAAAATCTATCCAAACAGCTTGGTTTTGGTTATGCAAACCCCCACTTCAAGTGAAATTCCCACCTAACAACGGAAGATCGACCAACTCCAACTCATCAATGACCACTGAGAATCTTCTCATAGCGTGATTCAACCTTCCCATCCGACTGCGCTTATAGGGGAAGCGAATGATGTTGAAGTCACCCCCAACACACTGGGTACCCCATAAAGCCTAACTACATCCAATTTCTCTCCGAAAGAAGAAACATCTCAACCTTGAAAGTGAGACTATACACACTTGTGAAGATCGAGACAAACCATCCTCAACATTTTGAAGTACACAAAATAGAAAAGACCCACCACCTTGTTCAATTATTCTAAACTTCTTTTATCCCAAACTACCAGAACCCCCTTGTAGTGGCTGGTGTCCAAAGCTTCCTAATCATGAAGTTCCTTAACCTAAGCTCAGCACGCTAGACAACTCTTAGCAAAGCTTTAATGAGTGAGTGGAGTTGGTGTTTCACAAAGGGAAAGGGGGTCATTATGGCATAGTGTGATCAGTGTTAAATATGGGGTAGAGGAGGGTGAATGACGCTCTTACACGGTAAGAGGAGCATATGGAGTTAGGATTTGGAAAGCCATAAGGATGGAATGGGATGTGGTGGATAGTGTGGTGGTTTTTTGCTAGAATATGGAAGGAAGGTGAGATTCTGGTTAGAAAGGCATGTGGTGATGAACCATTAAGAGACACTTTCCCATTGCTATATGCGCTAGCTACCTCAAAGGAGGCTTGAGTGGTGGATATTTGGTGTGGTATGCTTCCCGCTTGCACAATGTGGAGAGACTCCTATTAAGGTTGCAAGTGAGAGGAGTTCAAGATGTGGAGATGAGTTGCGATGGCGGCAAAGAATTTTTTCTATCACAGTTGTATAAGGAGCTGGTTTCAGAAGGCTTGTTGATTTTTCTTTCTATTTGAAGTCGCCTTGAACTGGGGTTCTTTTCTTTAGGAGGTTTTCGGAGAAATTTTTAACTCGACATTATTCAAGAGAGATTTGATGGTAAACAAATGTTATCTTTGCGGGAGGAGGAGGAATCTTGTGATCATATTATGTTATACTGTACTAGATGAGGGAGGTTTGGATACTCTTGTCCTCACTTTCTGGAGCAACTTTTTTTTTTTTTGAAATCTATTCACTTTGTATTATATCGTTATAGTATTTTGTTCTTATGGAGACTCGAACCTAGTCCCTTTCCTATGCCTCACCCAACCTTTTAACCACTGAGTCATGCCTCAATGGTTCAATCTGGAGTAGCTTGGGTTCTTCCTTTCATGGTGAAAGAGGTGTTGCTTAGCTAGCATGAGTCCTTTTGAGTAAAGGAAAGACAAAAGGTACAATCGTTCTCGAAATTTTCGGATGATGTGGTAGGAAAGGAATGAGAAAGCATTTGAAAGTATGGAAAATGTTCTTGATAGGATTAAATTCATTTTTGTTTGTATAATCTGTGGTCGTGGTCTTGGCCTCAGTGTTCATGAATCAGGGTCCTTCTTCTTTTGTAGATTTTGTGGATTAGTTAAGGCACCCTTGAAGGGCTTATTTTTTCTTTTGTTCTCTTTTTTTTTTTTTCTTTTGGTTAAATTTTGTATACTGTTATTGCTCTCTTATTCTTTGGTTAAATTCTTGTAAGGCGTTGTTAGTGCCCCCTTGTATACCCCCTCGTATATCTTAGGAATATATATATATATATATATATATATATATATGGAGAGAAAGAGAGAGAGACAGATTCAATGGAGACAAGGGTGCTTTTTTATTTTTTATATTAAAGGTAATACTTAATGGAATTCATGTTCAGTCTTTATCTTATATTTCCCCAGGGGAGAAGCAAAGAGAAAGAGAGAAGACGGTGATGATGATGATGATGTGATGATGGAGGGCAAGTAGCTTCAACTCCATGTGTTACCTTAGTTATGGCTCATCTGGCCGTTTCAGGCATACAACCTCACTCGACCGCAATGAGTTTTTAGTGTTCTTGCTTTGGGTTGAATTGAAAACTTTCAAACGAGATGTTTTTAGTCAGTAGAATTGCAAGAGGGTTTTTGTGAGACTGTTGTTCATAGAGAATGGTCCTTCGACCTTAGTTTGGTCTGATTGTCAGATGTAAGTGACCTAGGTTACTTTGTAAAGCTGCCAAGTTAAGTTATTTCGCTGCTTGTCTCACTTTGTCACAACTTTAGGTCCTTCTAATATGCTTCTCTTTTACTTATCAAAAAAAGAAAGGTCTGTGACTGCCTCCCACAAACAATAGTGTTTGATGTTTGTTACATTTCATGTCACCTGTTGGATGGGGGTAGTTTTGTAATGGGATCCAATGCATGTGCAAAAATGCGAAACTAAGGCCTTGATACAGGGGAAAGGAGAGTTGAGAACGAACATATCTTCTTTTTCATCCATTCTCACAAAGTTAAGGATGATTTTGACATTGATTTTTATCATTTTTAAGATGGATTTTTTTTTTTTTTATTTTAATAGTAGTTGTTTTCTTAAAATGTTCTCAAAAATAAAAATATAAAACTTTCTTTGGATAAATTGTTTTTTTAAATAGTTTCTTATTTTGATAATGTAAATTAAAAAATTATAAATTCAATTCATAATGCAAAATAAAGTGAGGCTATGGAGGAAAAGCGAAGTTTAAACTTTCTCCGTCCGTACACGCCGTTTTCTCACTATTGACAATTATCAACTCTCAAAGAAGAAGAAGAGGAGAACTGCTATTAATTTTGATCTATTTTACGCTGTTTGCCAATTCATATTCGTGAAAGGAATTATTAGCTGGGGGGTTCGTGGAGTTTCAAGAGAGTGCAAACGATGAGAAGAGAGCCGTGGGTTTCATTAAGGCCTTGTTGTTCATCCTCTCTAAACTCGCTTAAGTAATCCCTCTCTTCTTATTCATGGCTTTAGTGCCTCCACTGCTCGCTGGTGCAGGTTTCTTCTGCATGGAAAAAGCGCAAAAATGCCTTGAGGTTTGCCCATATGTCCAATCTGGCTCTTAAACCTTTTTTTTTTTTTTAGGTTCAGCCATGCCCTTGAAGTTTCTTCTGTGACACACTTATGCCCTTGAAGTTTTTACCGTGATACACTTATCCCCTTGTTGTTGACAGATAGACAAATAAGGCGCACACATACGCAGATCATCACGCGGTATTTTTTGCTTATGACACAACCATCCACTACACAACGGCATCTACAACAATCACATGAGCACCAAGCCCGATTTCCAGTAAATCACCGATAACAATCAAGCCCAAAACCTATAACAACAACATACAAAATTAACAAGGACATAAAATATCCAAAATATCAAACTACCCTTAGACCTCCATAACAACCCCTCTCCCAACTCCCCGCGCTCTTCCCTTCCCCTAGCCCCCACCCTCAGCCGCACTACCCAACCTCCTTTTTTTTTCATTATTATTATTTTTGAAATCAATATTCACTCTCCATTTTAAACATTTTAATTTTATAATTTGATAACATCTTATTTTCATTATTTTAAAAATGTACTTAATAAAAAAAAATTATTTTTAAAATTTTATTTATTCATTATTTTTATTTTCTTTATTATATATTTGTTTTACTTAATAAATAAAGTAAAAAAAATTCAAATTATAATATATAAATACATTCACCTATAGCAATAAATCAAGAAATTGAAGATTTTAAATATTTTTAATATTATTTTTTATTTATAGTAATAAAACCATGAAGATAATATCTTAATTATGTTATATGAAATATATGAATGATACTAATTTATAAAAGGAATGTTGGCTATCTTTGTAAAGTAAATAATTAGTTGCCTTAAACAAGAAGATTATATGCATTTGGTTCCCAAACACTTATAAATATTCTTCTCTATTTATTTGACACATCAAAGTAATGAGTATAAAACATCATTCTCTTATTCGCTCTACAGACTTCTTTCTCTAAATTTCTCTTCATGCTTTCTTTGGTTTACAACACGTTATCAACACGAATTGCTCTGCCTTGAAGGTAATTCTATGATCTTGAGGTTATTTAAATTTTAAGTTTTTATGTCAATTTTGATTTTTTTATATTACTGTATTTAGAAGAAAAGATTTTAAGTAAGTCAAAATTTTATTATTTTTATCAATTTATTATATACTTTATTGTTATTTTTTCATATGCTAAAAGTTTGTTCCAATGTTAAATTCACAAAAAATTCGAGTTTATGACATTTGATATTTTAGGAAAAGAATTATCCATCTTGAATCATTGGAAGCCAAATAAACTATTAAATTTTGATGAAAGTCATCAATCTAGTCCCGATTGGTTTGAATTGATTCCCTGGAAGCGAATACAATATCATCCCAAATTTTTGTGGCCATGATCGAGAACGGTGCATGAATTGCAATAGTTTATCGACCGTAATGTTAGGTCGCACACCAGGTATCAAACCGCCGACTAACCAACGAAACCGAGCATCACAAGGAGGAGATCCACACAGAGTAAGAGAAGATACTACAAGAGTGTGTGCACACACAAGTTTTTCTCCGTATCGAGAGAATGTCAATAGTATATTCTGGTTGAGAAAGGAGGCTGACTAGGTGGGTGGAAACCTCAACACCTAGAAAATACTATAGCGGGCCATGGTCCTTGAGCGAGAAGTGCTCAACAAGCTAAGCTACCAACTGATCAACCCGGTGAGGATCATTACCTATGAAAATAATGTCATCAACATAAACTAAAAGGTAAGCATGAAAGTCACCCTCTTGAAAAATAAAAAGGGAAGTACCATACTACGCTGAAGTGAAGCCCAAGTGAAGAAGGTAAGAGAGTAATTCAGTGTACCAAGCTCGAGGAGCCTGTTGGAGACCATAAAGAGATTTCTGTTTGCGGGTGCATAATGAGGATAATTAAAATCACGAATCTTGGGAGGTCAGGATATAGACATCCTTGTAAAATGTCTGATGGATAAAAGCTGCTTGTTAATATCAATATGGCGTATGACCAACTCCTCGAAAGCAACAAAGAAGGCTAAGAACCATGCTCGCGTATAGGCTTAACCATAGGGTCAAAGTATCATGATATCGGTTTGGATCGCAGAAAACCTATAGCAACAAGGAAAACTTTCTCAGGATGCCAGGTGTCATCCTTAGCACGTTTTAATATGAAAACATCCAGCACTCAACCAGATTTTAGACATATGAGAAGAATGAGATCACAAAGTACCATTCAAGAAGGCCATCAAATCTCTCTACATAGCATGTTCCCAAGAGGGATACTTAAGAGCTTGAGAAATAAGAGAGGTTTGGTAAAACTAGAGGTTTGTGACTCAGCCCATATTTGGGATTCTGATTTCTGAGCGAGTAATCATAAGATAGGTATTTGCAGATAGAGGGGGGTTGGTATGTATGGTGGTATCAAGATATGATATGGATAATTGACTGGGCTAATAGACGGGGAATGTATTTTCCAAGCGAGAGGCAAGTGATGAAGACTTATGAAGAATCGTGATGTATGTGATAGAGCGGTCGCGAGGAGGAGCGCCGACAAGACCGAACTATAAAGTGAGGTGAGGGAACAAAGATGAGACAAGAACGGAGGACTTAGACGAGGATGTAGAGGAAGTGCTAGAAAGTGGAAGACTACTTGAAATTAATATGACGTGACTTATGCAACCCAAAGAAGAATCTAAACAATGGTAGGCACTTTGAGTATGGGAGTAACCTAAGAAGACACATGGAGAAGAGCGGGTGTGATAACTTGTGTGGAGAATAAGGTTGAAGCCAAGGATAACAAAGGCACTCACAAACACGAAGTTTAAAGAGATTAGGAGGTTAACCCAAGAGTTTTTCAAAGGAAGATAACATACCAAGACTTGTTTTGGGCATATGATTTATAAGATAGGTGGCAGTAGCAAAAACATATGACCAGTAAGAAAAAGGGAGAGATGCATGATGCAAAATAGTAAGACTAGTTTCAACAATATGATGATGGCGACATTAAGAGAAACCATTATATTCCGGTGTATGAGGAGGTGAGGTAAAATGAGTTCCATGATGAGCCGGGAAGATATGAAGTGCAAGAATGCCCCTTTATCACTATAAAGTTGTATAATTCGAACAATTTAAAAAATTTTCAACAATTTTTTCTTTGAAGTAATAAGTATCATGAATGCCATACTTACGTTTGAGTGAATAGAACCATATATAACGAGTAAAGTGATCAACAAAAATAACAAATGAAAATCATCATTAGAAAGAATAGGGGAAGTCCAAACATTAGAAAAAATTAAATCTAAAGGAGCACACAAAACAAGGGTGGAATCATAGAAAGGTAATTTGTGACTCTTATGACATTTGCATGAATTGTAATAATAAGAATTAAGAGATCCCGAAGAAATCAAGATTTGATTAGATTTAGCTAAATGGGAAACTAACTTATTGGATAAATGACCTAAACGAGAATGCAAAATAGGTGTAGACGCTTTAACACTAGAGAAAGCAAGTAAAGGAGTCTTCGGGTTGGTATAGATGTTGACTATACATAGACACCATCTTTTAACTGGTCCTTGATGTATTAGAGCCCCATGCAAGGTCCTCGTCGAAGGGTATCAAGTAAAATCTAACATAAATGTGGTTAGTGAAACAAAGTCAGGGAAATAGAAATTAAGTTTTTTCTGTTAGTAGAACACAAAGCACATTATCAAAGTAAGGAATTTGAGGAGACAAAAAGTGAGAGGAACCAATATGTGAGATAAAGAGACCGCTTCATCACTCAATTAAACATTATCATGTCCTGAATAATGGCATCAAGAAAGAGGCAAGATTAGCAAAGTGCATTACGGTGAGATGAGCCTGAGTCAAGAATCCTTTAGAAGCAAATGGACTGGATGCTAATGTGTTTGGCACAAGGAGCGCATTAGGCGATGGTCGAGTAAAAATGACGCTGGATGTAAGAGCATTAGATTCCTTTCAGATAATGAAAGCATTGTCTAGCAATGTGACTTCAACATGACAATGGCATGTGTCGAGGTAGGGACGATGGAGGAGATCGCGTTGATGTTTACACAATGTATGTAGGAGGAATATCCTTGTGGGAAACAATCTTAATCATGAGGAATAATTGAATGCTCCATCAGATCGATTTCCCGGGCACAAGCCATGTATGCTCTAATACCATAGAATTTTTGGAGAACACATAATCTTCATTAATATTATTGAAGAAAATGTGAAATATGTATACAACCAAGTAGGTTTCCTAAACTAATAAGGAAATTACTTAAAAGGAAAAATAAAATATAAAAGATAAATATGAAAACTAATTATAAAATGATAACGGAAAAAATTTAAAAAATAAAGGATAAATATAAAGCTTAAAGATAATTATGAAAACTAAATTAAACAATTTAAATAACTAATCCTTATCATTCTTCATCAAATATTTCTCTACTTTGCCAATTGGGACGATACATGTACATTAATGATACGTTTTCCCACTTTTTCTTATTTTACTTTAGGGAGTTTTTCATTTATATCCAAAACTAAAGATATATTTTCTTTTTAAATATAGAATTTTCACTGACTACAAATACTGCCCTGACTTCGAACATGGACACCCAATGTTGTGGCATTCGATGGTGGCAACTTAAGTTGGACATCTTGACACCCAACTTAATGAGTTTTAGACATAAATAAGTTATTTAAAAAAAAAATACTAAAATAGGTTGAAAACCAAAATAATACCCAAACTAAGGCGCTGGTCATACCAGTATTATTATCACAATGTCAATAGCCATTGATCACAACATTATAATTTTTTTTAGTTAATGTAGGTAGTCATAGACTACTATTACTGAATTCTAAAAATTACAATGTTGTGGTCAAGTGACTAGGCATTCACATAAAAAAAAAATTCAATACAACGCGCAAAAGTAGTTATCGATCAGGGTATTATGAATAAAACTAATGTCACATGGTCAAGTGATCATTTACATTGGTAAGTTTTCTAAAAATGATGATTTGAAATTACACCCACTATCCAAATTACAACCAATTACTTCATATCCAAATTACAACCAATTCATCTAAATTAACCACCGGTGATCCAAATTACAATCAAAAACAAACTTTATTTCATATATAAACCAAATTATATAAATATATGCATAGTGTAATACAAATATAAATAGATATCAATGAGTCTCACATGATGGAGGCTTTGTCTTTCTCTCTTAGGAAGCTTCATAATACACAATTAGATGATTCAGAGGGCATGTGCAATTGGAAATGGAGCTGATGAAGTTGATGGTGAACAACTCATCTGCTTCCACGTGAGCGTGAGGTTGCCTAGGTAGGCATGCACCTAACTTTGAAACGAGGTCAACCATTGTCATCAATGGGAGGCAATGCAAGTGATGGTGAGGTTGTAGATGGTGCAACCATGTGGCCTCATGGGTGGAGATGTTAAGATAATGGTGGATGACATGAGCGAAAGTCTCGAGTGGTGTGGAATACGCGGGTGGTATGAAAGTCTTTGGTGGTGTGGAAGTCTTGGGTGCAAATGGGGTAGACGATGTAGATGGTGCCAACATCATCTTATCAGTAGAATGACCAGCAGCACAATCTCTAGGTCAACCATAACCTCGCCCACGACCTTTCCCTCTCCCTCGACCTCGGATTGGCTGCATCCTAATTGTAGTGGATGACAGAGGTTTGATGGATGGTCCATATGACATAAATGTTCTCATTAAACAATGCGATGGTCCTCTTTCAATAAGGTAAAACTGATCTAGCAATATGATGAATGCCTTAAAAAAGCTTGAGGTGGCTCCCATGAGATCTACTAGCAATGCTCAACGAGGTTGTAGATCTAGAAAAAAAACGAAAAAATTGTAAATTTTTAATCTCTTCATTAAAATTTGAAATATAATTGAGAATTTAAAGACTCTTACTTACCAACAAGTGAGATGTTGTAATTTTATTATGATGCCTCATTTGATTACTATGGAGTGGCGGTGTGATCAAACGTAGTGCAATATGTCGATACCACTCCATATATGGACTGGTGAAGTCCATATTACCAACCATGTGCTGTGATGTGATGATTCTCTCTGCATGCATAGCCCATAATGCAATGTATTGTGCTTGATACGTCTCCGTATTGTACTTAGGTTGTCCTTGTCTGTCAACTAAGCTCTTACTCTATCAAGGAAGATGGAGGTATCCCCTGATGAAGCTTGAACCGATGCAAGACTCACTCCAGACAATGCTACAATTTGTTAGGCACAAAGTGTGTTTGATATATAAAAATTGAGCAACCTAAGATACCGTAAGAGCACGGGCCGTACAAGTAGTAACATGGACTAGAAAGTCCGAATATTGTTCCCATGGGGAAGGTAAGTTTAGATGGGATCAAGTACTCTGGGTACTCGATCCTTTCACTATCCAAGCTATCGATTTTTGATGAACATATGACTAAACTAAAATATAGCTATATTAAAACAGGGTAATTTGACTAATGTTAAGTTTTCCAAGGATAAGAAGATTTAAAGATAAAACTCAAGGTTAGAAACTAGGGGTTGGTTACTTCCTGGACACGTTTACTGGTTTATATTTGATAAGTGCAACTTATGCAAATGTATATCACAGGCTGTCAAGGGAATTACGAGGCTCTACTCGTGGACTCACCTCGATTTCTCACACTAACCCCCTATTCACCGCTAGGTTCCTTTAGGCGATTAAATGAGATTTTTTTCTAAAGCATTTTATCCTTAGGTATCCTATTGGTCACCGCTATGAACTCCTACAATAGAAAACCGAACTACAGATTTGGATCATCGCTAAGTCCTTACAACCAAAGATAATGCCTAATTGACACTTTACCCTACTAAAATCTATTTAGTACTAGCCATTACTAATTTCCTAAATTTCTTGATTTGACTAAATTGAAATACATTATGAAGAGTTAGTCAAGGCCCCTGTTAATTTCCAAATTATCACTATGGAAGCTCCCAGTCAATCTTTTCCTACTAGGTCTCAAGCATAAATTCAACACATTAAATTGGATAGAATCATAATAATTCGAATTTGCATCAATTAAAGAACAACACAATCACACATTCACAAAATTATTTTAAAAAAATTATATAAACCAAACATTATCAATAACCAACCCTAGGATAGTTTCTAGCTCCTCATTACAACCTCAAATCATTCAAAATCATGATTTATGCATCAAAATAGAGAATAGTTGAGAAAGGAACAAAGTTAGAAATACAAAACAATCAGAGATGAGATGCTCTCCAACTAGGTTCCAGGTTGCAAACACCCTTAAATGAACTGATTCTTCAAGTAAACTTTAGATCCAAAGGAAACCAACAAAAATATCAAAAACCCTAGGAGAGGAAGAAACCTCAAAGTTCATGCCCCAACCTAAAAATGCCGGTTTTTAATCACAGAAATCATTGTGTATGTAGTCAAAAATTTTCAATGAGAAATGGGCCTAAAATTATCAAGTAGTAGTGGTCCATCGGTCGTGATGTTCCGACATTATAGTAGCTAAGCCCAATATTTTATGAATTCCTTCATGTCGTGATTATCAACAGTCTTGATCTCGCGACATGACGGTAGTTGCGCTTCAAGTCTTGGCTCTCATATGAGATGATGTCACGACATCAACCGTTTTGATGTCGTGACATGGCAAAGGGGCTTCACCCGACTCGTCTTGATGGTTCGATGTTGCAACATCATAGACTTGATGCCGCGATATAGAAGTAGTTGGGCTTCAAGTTTGAGGGGATTTCATGTCGCGACATAGGGCCTTCAACAACAACAACACTCAATTTCTTCCACATTCTTGCCTCTTTTGCTTAGGTTTTTCTTTCTTACCGAAGTAAGAGAGGGATTTAGCTTGTATTTGCAAACTACAGGTGTGAATTTAACATCATAAGCTCAATAATTGTAAGAAATAAAGGCTCAAAACAAGATACAATTCACAACTAACAACACCCCAAACTTACCTTTTGCTTGTCCTTGCTAAAAGAAAATACACATTTTTTGAAGACAAACAAAAACAAAACTTGTTGAACTTAATGCGAAACACCTGTGCTTATTCGCTCTAGTGTGGATCTGAACCACCAACACAAAGAAAATTTCGAGATAGATCTACCATATAATAGATTGACCATGAATTAAATAACTTAAGCCAAAGTCCTTCCATGGGAGTGAAGTCCCACCTCACAATTGCACTTTAGATGGAATAGAGAGTTAGAATGAGTGGAGATTCTTACTCATGATGTTTCCATGACTTATGAGTGCATACCACTAACAGGTTTGCTAGGCATACCATTCTCCACAATGTAGACAATTCCCAAACTCTTAGGATCAAATAGGTCTTATATGTTTATAAATGTATGGTTTAGGTAAAGGGTAGTTGAATAGATCATTTAGTTCATTCATACCAAAACATACAATTTTCTTTTTTCTTCAAGAGACTCCACCATCCTCTCTCTCAAATTTATTTCTTTCATTATTGAATCTCTAAGCCCCAAACTTGTCTGTTCCATCTTTTTATCACATAGTTATTCCCCCAAACTTAGCTCATTTTCACCATTTTCACAAGAACACCAAGATGCTTTATTCTTCATGGATTTTAAGAAATGGAGTAGTACAATGTTCAACCTCCTTAAGCTTTCTACCTACCCTATGTAACGAGCTTAGGTCAACAACTTCTTAGACTAGTCGTCTTTTGGGGTACTAGGTTTTAAAACACCCCTACAAACTTAATCACTCAAGGTAGGAAGGCTATGAGGTTAAATTTAATCCTCCTTGATGAGTCCAAAACTCATATATTTTTAAGTCCATTTTTATTGAATATTTTAGGCTGAAAGGTTCCATTTCATGCATAATTATGAAATATTTACCAAATTTGTGTTTTGCAGGTTTTAATGCAATAAAAGTAGAAAAGAAAGAAAAAGTAGCAAAATTCAGTTAAAAATGAGCAAGGCAACAAGAATGCAAATTGTCATAACAAAGTGAGCAGTGTTGCAACAATTGAGCCTCTATCACAACAAAAAAAAAAAAAAATCATGAAGAACAATTGAAAGAATGTCGCAATATTTCAAAACTCAGTTGCGACATAAATTGAGAAGAATGCTTGGAAGACAAGTCAAGTTTGTAGTGACAATTAAAACTCTACCACGGCATATTATTAAGAAGAAAGAAACAACTTTGTCGTGACATTTCATATTTTGCCGCGACACAATATGAAGGCTGAAGATAGAAAATCTCTATCGCGATACCTACGCTCTATAAGCAACAGTTTAGAAGGACTTTCTGGATGAAATGAAAACAAGACACGAAATAATTGTCATGACAAAAAGAGGAGCAATGAGAAAGCTATTGTCACGACGTGAGAACCCTTTCGTCGAGACAAAAGTCGATGACAGTTCACCGCGCGATGTAAAGGAACTTCGTCGAGAACATGCTTTTATCGCCGATAAAAACTTTTCGTAAATCAACAACATAGGCGAAGATGAACGTCTTCACACCGCTATGCCGGGGTACCGTTGGGGATGAGTCGCGGGAAAGTAGGTCGTGACACCGAAAAGTCTCTCGTCGCGACGCAAATTGAGTAAAGAGAGGAGTTAACTTTGTCGCAATAATGAAATCGGCGATGCGACATTAGTTACGAATGTTAAGCTACGCGTGTCGCGGACAAGCTTAAGACAGCGCCAAGGACAAAGAAGGCGCAGTTATGTCGTGACATTCATTTACTATGTCGCGACAAACAATTCAAAGGCCTACATTGAAGACATAAGCAGGCTTTGTCGCAACATGCTCACAACAAAGCTAAAGACCAAGACAGTTGCTGCAATGTCGCGACATAGACTAACTATGTCTCGACATTGATTAGTACCTAAAAAGTGCTATTTTGAGTCCTATTTAAGATAGGTTTTGAGTGCTTTTACAATAATTCATATTAATTAAGTCGATTGACATAAAAAGTGTGTCCGATTAGTACTACTGATTTTGTTTCGAGGTTGTTTTTGATAGTTTTGTAGGTTTTGTATTCCACCATCATATCAAGCTTGGCATCGCATCTGTGATGTTTTATGCCGAAGTTCGTATGAATTTCAGATCACCGCTTCGATGAAGAAATGTCGAAATGAGTAAGAAATAACCGACGCAGAAGCAAGAAGTGGAATGCTGAGATAGCGGTAAATTTTTTGCAGGATTATAAATTTTCGCAATGGCAGCCAAAATTTCACGCCTTAGCAAAATTTCTATGTTATATTTTCGCTATGATAGCTAAATTCACTGTGGCATACGTAAAAATGTTGCCCTCTTTATGATCCAACGACTCGCTTTTGTGTAATTCCCATTTTGCCCTCAATGTAATCATATTGTTTTGGTTCTTTTGGTATTTCACATCTCTTGTAAGGCTATATAAGCCACTTTATAACATTTTGTAACCCTAACTTTTGCTAACTTTTGCTAACTTTCAATCCACGCAGCTTTTCTCCTTTTTGGTCCCGCTCTTTCTCTCTTCTTTTCTTCATTTTTCTACCACAAACACACCCCTTTGAGGATGACAACTCAAAGGACGTTTGCTAAGCCTCAAACCTTGAAGAGGAGGGTTTCTAGGTTGGTTAATGGTGGTTTGCGTGTTCCTCTATTTTAAAATGAAGGTGTCCCCGCATTTATGTGTTTCAAACTTCTTCCAAACTAGGTTTAAAGTCATTTAATGTATTTCCTTTGGTCAATACTTGGCATGCTTCAGGTTCGCGTATTCTTAATGATACACGACATCCATTAGATGTCATTTACGAGCCACTGAAAGTAGGTTAAATGCTTGGTTTTCAACTGCAGAAACATTAAATGTTCAGTAAATGCTATGGTTCAACTAGGAATGGTTTAAGGGTTGGTTTTTAAAGTTAAACAAAGATCTGGTTTTGGCTATGACTATACATCACTAACAGGAAATAACCCGAGGACACCTTTATAACCTCATCGACCAATCTAGTGACCCAAGCTTCAAGGTCTCCATTCCACACCTTATTTTAAACTGCTTCAGCTAGCCTAGTGGACAATAAAAACCCTATGCTTTTAATGCAAACTAAAGTCCAAATGAAAGCTCACCATTTTCAATCATGATACAAATCATTTGTGTGATGAAACCTATCCCCATGTTCGACCTTAGACCACGGCACATAAGAGTTTGATCACGCGTAGGGAGGAATATAGGATACAAATTTTGTTGATTCCGATCACCCCATCATGGCACGAATCAAATGGCGCTGTTGTCGGGATGGTGCCAAACTACAGATGATGAGTTGATATGTACTTGTAATCCTCATTACAAGTATTGGTGACCTTTTTAAACCTTTTTGATTTTCATTGTTTAGAATTTCAGTTTTTTTTACTTAGCATTCACTGCTGGGTTGTTTTTACCATTACAGTCATTTTATAATTTGGCTAACACTAATCTTTTTGGCAAGCCTTGTTTGTGGTTTCTCGCTTGTCCCATTTTGTTAAGGTGTTATATCATCGAAATAGAGATATTTCTTGTAGATCGCAGAAGAGTCTCAGAGAGCTAACTCAATGTGCTGCAAAGGTACAAAGAGGAATGGACTTTCTACTCGAGGAAATGAATAAGAGTCAATAAGTAGCCTTATGAATCCAACAACAAACATACGTCAATGAGGGATCACATACACCTCTCCTAGGGTGAGTCACCTTTCCCGCATCATACCACCCATTGATGATGGGTTGTAAGACCTTATTGGTGCCCTCGTCTTCACATTTCATGGTATGGAAAATGGAAATCCTTACACCCATATACGGGATTTTGAGGAAGTGTGCATAACTTTTAAGGAGGGTGTAACTGATATGGATTTGATGAAGTTGAAGGCATTCCCATTAACCCTCAAGGACAAAGCCAAAATATGGCTTAATTCACTGAGACCAAGAACCATTAGAAGCTGGGCAGAGGTGCAGGCAGAATTCTTAAAAAAATTCTTCAGTGCTCACAAGACCAACAATTTGAAGAGGCAGATCTACACGTTTGCTGCCCATGACAAATTTAAAAAGGTTCTATCAAGGTCGGGAGGTTCATGCAGACCATCGTCGCCCACATCATGGTTTCGACATCTCTGGGATGCTTGTGAATCATTTTATGATGGTATGTCTCCAGCCATGAAGCAACCGCAGAACCATGTGGAGGTGACTGAGCAAAACCCATATGAGGCCATGGACTTTTTTGGAACTATGTGGCCGAAACCCCAAGGCATTTCGGGATGAACAATCCAAGGAAGTCAAAGAAGGAGGCCTTCGACCCACAAAAGGGGAGGCATTTATGCACTTTCCGAAGATACGGAAATGAAAGCAAAACTGACCACTTTGACCCGGAGGTTGGAAGAGCTGGAAATGAGAAATCAGCACGAAATGCAAGCAGTAAATGAGTTTCCTACATCTCAACCACAAATTAAGCGACTGGCTGGCCAACAGCTACTCTGGGAGCACTGTCTGAAGAAGGTTCTCTGGTCAAGAGACATAATGCAAGAGCATGCTCATGTCTTAGGTCAAAATAAGCCACCTATAAATGCTCCATATGGCAACACCTATAACCCCAATTGGAGAAATCATCCAAACCTTTCATGGAAGCCAAAACCCCCTGCATATGCCCCCCCAGAGCAATGCCAGCCAGCTTGGGCTCCACATCAGCACAAAGAAAGAAGAACCCCCACCTTCTTCTTTGCTGAGCGTGCAATTTCGAATTTACAAAGTAGTAGGCACGCCAGGAAGAAACAAGGTGTTGAATGTTCAACCAATCGGTAAATTGAGGCAATCGAGAGCTCACTAATAAAAAGAAATCAGACGCATGCACTCCGAGATTTCCTGTGCTATCCAAATCCAGCACAGGTTCTGAAAAAGGAAATTTCCTTCCTGCATACTGCAGCAAAACCCGAAGGGAGTGCATGAAATAGGCTCAGCCAGTGATCCAAATGTAAGAATTGATGAAGTCAAGGTAGTGGTGACTTTGAGAAGTGGTAAAGAACTGAGACCAGCAGTCCCAGCACCAGCCAAGACAGCTCCCACAGTAGTTGATCCACTAGAGGGAGAACAATCAACAAAAAGGGAAGAGGTGAAGCCCAGTGTACCCCCTCCTTTCCAACAGGCACTCCGAAAAAAGAAAAATTCAGTCAACCAAACTGAAATTTTAGAGGTATTAATGCCATGGTTAACATTCCTCTCTCATGATCAAACAAGTCCTCACATATGCAAATTTTTTGAAGGACTTATGTACGGTAAAAGAGGTTTAATGTGAATAAAAAGGCTCTTTGACCGAGCAAGTGAGTTATCATTGAGTGCAAGACTCATGAAACAGGCTAACTCAGATGTCCCACAATCTCGGCGACATTCGAGGCATTAGCGTAGAGAAAAAGCAATTATTAGACTTGGAGCTAGTGTGGAACCTACCGCCAGTTATCTCCATGTACAAGCGGTTTGGTTCGGGAGAATCAAGCCCACTTCCATCACACCGCCTCTAGCCGACAGGGTTCATTAAAAATACCGAAGGGGCCATCGGTGATGTTTTAATACAAGTGACAGATTCTACTATTCAAGGATTTCACGCACTTGACACGCAGCCGCTATGTGGGAGCCAATCATGTACCCATCATATTGGGAAGGCCATTCTTGGCTACTTTAAATGCCATAATAAAACTACCTAATGGGGTTATGCAACTCACGCTTGGGAACATGACTTAGAACTCAATATCTTCCATTCGAGTAAGAGGCATATGCACCTGAGGACGACAGAAGAAGTTTGCATAATAGATACAATTCTTGAAGAACAAAGTTAATGAGCAAGTAAGTGCAAGATGTTAACCCCTGAGTTATCTGAGTACTTAGAGTAACAAGAACCAATGTACGAGCTAATGCCAGGTGTCGAGAAAGAAAAATAGAAATTCTACCGTTGGATCGGTGAAGAACCAAAGGAACCTCGCTAGAGCTCAAACCCCTACTGCTGAATTAAAAATATGCATTTCTCGAAGACAAATGCTAATGTCCATTGTAATATCATCACCGGCCGACCACTTCACAAAGAGCACAACCCGCCGCACCTCCTGCAAGGAACAAGCAAGCTGGGGTGGAAAATTTCCATTTAAAGGCATAACCCAACAATTCACTCACCACATTTATTTAGAAGAAGAATCTAAAGTCAAGTAGGGCAAAATTACGAGGAGGTTGAATCCTCACCAGAGGTAGTCTCGCATTGGAAGTCCCTAAATTGTCACAGCCTATGATCATTTACCCTATATTTGATAGCACTTGGGTAAGCCCAACCCAGGTGGTGCCTAAGAAGTCAGGAGTGACCACTGTAAAAAATGAAAAAGGCGAGGAATTTTCTACCCGACTTACTACCGGTTGGAGGGTATGCATAGACTATAGGAGGCTCAATGAAGTAACAAGAAAGGATCACTTCCCACGCCTTCATTGATCGCCTCTGAGAGAGTCTCTAGACACCCATTCTATTGCTTTTGATGGGTATTCAGGGCAATTTCTTTAGATAGAGATTGCAATCTTAAGATCAAGAAAAGACCACCTTACTTGTCCATTTGGCACTTATGCTTATAGGAGGATGCTCGTTCTTGCAACGCCCTCGTACACCTTCGTAGATGTATTCTTAAGATAATAATGATACGGTGAGCGCATAATGGAAGTATACATGATGACATCACTGTGATATGGAGGTGATTTGAAGAATGTCTGACTAATCTTTGACGCTATCCTCAGCAGAGGTGCATTGAAAAGAATCGTGCTTAATCGGGAGAACGCTATTTTATGGTGAAAACAAGAATTGTACCGGGCATGTTATTTCTGGGCTAGGGAATAGAAGCTGACAAGGCAAAAATTGAACTTATTTCCAAACTGTCGACTCCAACAAATGTGAAAACAAAGAGGCACCTCGCCATGCAGTTTTTGCTGTAAGATTCATCAAGGGATTTTTCTAAGATTGTTGCCCCTTTATGTCGCTAGAGAAAGATGCCAATTATTGGGGAAAGAATGTCGAGAGCTTTGAAGAGTCAAGTCCCATTTGACCACTTCACCAGTACGAGCACCCAATCATGGGCCAGCTGAGGTGATGTGATGCAAGCGGTTATTGGAGCGCTTCTGGCCAAAGAGAAATGGAAACCTCCATGAAGGTCTATTATGCAAGCAAAACTCAATGAAGCACAAAGGAACTATACTACTACAAAGAGAAAGAATTGTCATAATATTCACGCCTTAGACAAATTTCGAGCATACTTGGTTGGGTCCGGAGGCTGGCTTTACATATTTATCCGCTTGAAATATCTCCCCGACTCAAGCAAAATGCTAAGGCAAGACTTATACGATGGGTTCTTCTGCTTCAAGAATTTAACTTGCAAATTAAGGACAAAAGTGGGGTAGAGAATGTGGTAAGGCATCATCTTTAAGATTACCAGCCCATGACACTCATAGCCCACCCATCAATGATGAATTTACACCTTTAATGTGTACTGGAGAAAGCTCCCCGGTATGCTCACATTGCCAATTTCTCAGAACAAAAGAAATCCCATCTGATCGAAAGAACAGATAGGAAGTATTTTTGGCAAAGATCCATTCCTATTATTGGGAAGAGTTCTTCTTGTTTAAACATCGTGCGCATCGATAATCAGAAGTGTGTGCCTAAGAAGCAACAACAAAGATTCTAAGCCATCGCCACGAGAGTTGCTCCAGGTCACTTGGCTTCCTTAAGACTCCGCAATGAAGCCGCAATATGGTTTCATCGCCTCTGTTTAAATGAGCACACCAATGTAAGTCGACATGCGATGTGATGCCAAAGGCTCGAAATTGTCTCGCCATTACATATGACGCCTCAACCCACTTAAAGGGTTTGCTATTTGATGCTCAGTATACGGACCTTTCCCCACGCCTTATGGTCATACATACATATTGGTGGGAGTAGACTATGTGTCCAAATGGGTCAGGCAATCCTCGCAAACCAACTAATTACGTGGTGGTGCTCACCCTTGAAAGAAAACATCTTTTCTAGGTTCGGGGTACCAAAAGCCATTATTAGTGATGGGGTTCACATTTCTCTGGTAACAAACCTTTCGAAAACCTCATGGCTAAGTATGGTGTGAAACACAGAGTGGCTACCCCTTACCATCCTCAAACAAGTGGTCAAGCAGAACTGCCAACAGGAGATTCAAGACCATTCTAATGAAGGTGGTGAACAAAGAATAGAAAAGATTTGTCCATCAAATTGCTTCGATTCACTGTAGCCTACATCGCCTTTCAAAACTTCGAATGTCCCCCATCGGTTGGTCTATGGTAAGGCATGTCACCTTCCGGAATCGAGTATAAAGCATGGTGGGAAATCAAGAAGTCAAACATAGATTTGCCAGGCGGCTCAAAAGATTCCTGATCTCAACAAGTCGGAGGAAATACGAAATGATGCCTACTAACTCAAGATTGCAAAAAGAAAGATCGAAAATGGCATGATCAAATGATAACTTGCAAAATTTCAACAAGGAGATCAAGTCCTCCCAGATGATTCCAACTCCATCTATTTCCGAAGCAAGCTCAAGTCATGGATCGGTCCATTCATCGCTCAGTTAACACCCCAATGGTTCAATAGACCTACTCAATCCAAATGATAATAGGGTGATCAAAGTTAATGGACAGAGGGTGAAGCCCTATGTTGTGCAAAACAGATCGTAGCCGTGTGAGGAAATTTTCCGACCCTCCTGAGACCCACAGCCACATATTCAGAAGTGGCTCCTGCAATGTCTCAGAAGCCACTATTTTAATTGCTTAGTTTTGCTTAAGTTTCTATTTTGTTAAAATCTCAGGGTAATCAGTCATGGTGGCATGTTTGCTTTGTGTTGGTAAGTGCGCAAAAATCATCCACTTCACCCACGCGACTCAGCTCGCCAGCCGATGATCCTTCTCCCGCCACCACCGACGAGGAGGTACCATTCCATCCTCTAATCCTTTTCATTCTCGCCGACGCCTGTGTTGAAAGCAATGTTCATACTTTTGTTTTTATTTGCCTGCTTCCGCATGCCCCGCAGCCCAAATTTGTTTGTTAAAAATTGAGGTCATTGCTCTCAGGTTTGTTTTTATGTTTATGCTCTTACCTGGGGCTTGAAAATTGAAGCCCCGTATGCCACCATAATGTTAGAACGTCCATGCATGATTAGCTGGGTCGATGGAAGTTCCAAGTTTTCAGCCTTGTATTTCCACCTTAGCTAATCACACACAAAGGCACACATCAGTTTTTACCAATAGGCCAGAAGCTACATACCTTTTCACTTTGCAAAACCGCTTTAGATTTGTCGACGCACCTGCATTGTGCTCAGGAAAGACCCACAAAAAAGAAGACCAATGAAGTCTTCCAAATGAAAAAGAAAAGAAAAAAAAAGCAAAAAGAAAAAGAAAGAAGAAAAAGAGAATTGAAAGCCGTGACGCTTTGCCTTGAAACCCGAACACAGTCCGAGGGGTATATGGCGAAAGCCTTTAAAGCCCGGTGCCCTAAACCTTCACTCCCCAGCTGGAGTCATCGACTTTATACTAAGTTACACCGGGTGGATGGGCAGAGCTTAGCGAGCAGAAAAGGATTCAAGTCATTCAAGTCCGGTGAAGCTCGAGAGTTTGTGGTCGGCAGATCCTTCAAGATGCCCTAAACCTTAATTGGTCGAGTCATCTACAGGACCCTCGCTACACGGACTCGTGAAGTCGGAGTTTTCAGCATTGCATCCTACAGTACATTCGAAGTATGAAATAAGAGTGTAACTGAATCTATTTAGGTTGGTCATCAGTTTAAGGTCCTGACAGTAGCTTGGTTGGGGGGAGGGAATAACTTTGCAACTTATTGGTTCAAACTGGTTACCTAAACACCTAGATCAGTGAAAGCTTAGGCTGACTCCGAATCTGATGCCGCCTCAACCTTGTCTCCATATGTCATTTGTCTTCAAGATATTTATACAGAGCCCAAGCGTCATACTAAAGGTGCTCACTCAGTAACACACTTCTTTGTATAGCATACTTACAAAAGCATAGCCTCGCATACCCTTTGATTGTTTTACTATCATATGACCAGCAACGGTCGGTCGGGGGTGATTAGTACCCAAGAAGTGCTATTTTGAATCCTATTTAATAGGTTTTGAGTGCTGCACAATCATATTAATTAAGTCGATTGACATGTGCAGTCCGATTAGTACTAACGATTTTGTTTCTCGAGGTTTTATTGCTTGTGTTTTTGTGGGTGAGCCCCATCATATCAAGTTGGCATCGTGAATGCATGTTTATGCTGAGTTCGCATGAATTCTCGCCATTTCATCGTTACGAGAAATGTTGTTTGAGGAATAGAAATACAACCGACGTGCAGAAGCGCAGCGGAAAATTGGAAGATTTTACTATGGCATAGTGAAAATTTCGCTGTTGTCATAAATTTCGCAATATGGTAGCTAAAGTTCGTCAGCCTTAGCAAAAATTTCGCTTATGCCATTTATCATACGTGTTAGCCAGGCACAGCTTAAATTCACAATTATACCGCACTCGCTATGATAGCTAAATTCACCCGTGCATACAAAATACGCTTCAGGATCCAATGACCTCATGTAATTCCATTTTGCCCTTAAACGTAATCATCATATTGTTTTGCTATTTTGTATTTCACATTCTTGTAAGGCTATGTTTCACTTTATAACATTTTGTAACCCTAACTTTGCTAACTTTCAATCCACGTAGCTTTTCCCTTTGGTCCCGCTTTTCTCTTTCTCTTCTCATTTTTCTACACTAAACACACCCCTTTCGAGGATGACAACTCAAAGGATGTTTGGCTAAGCCTCAAAACCTTGAAGAGAGGGCCATAGGTTGGTTAATGGTGGTTTGCAGGTGTTCCTCTATTTTAAATGAAGCAGGTACTACTTCATTTATGTGTTTCAAACTTTCCAAACTAGGGTTTGTGTTATTTAATGTATTTCCTTTGGTCAATACTTGGCATGCTTCAAGGTTCAGTGTATTCTTAATGGTAGATACACTGACATCCATTAGATGTCATTTATGAGCCACTGAAAGTAGGTTAAATGCTTGGTTTTCAATTATAGAAACATTAAATGTTCAGTAAATGCTATGGTTCAACTAGGAATGTTTTTAAGGGTTGGTTTTTAAAGTTAAACAAAGATCCGGTTTTGGCTATGACTATATGTCATTTGGCTCCTAATGCGAGGAAATAACCCGAGGACACCTTTATAAATTCTCATCACCCAATTCCAGTGACTCCAAGCCTTCAAGGTCTCCATTCCACACCTTATTTTAAATCAAGCTCAAGTACTTAGTGACAATAAACAACACCCATGCTTTTAATGCAAAATTCGAAATTCCAAATGAAAGCCTCACCATTTTCTAATCACGATAAATCATTTGTAAGATGAAACCCATCCTCGTGTTCGACCCTAGACCACTATAATGCTAAAGAGCTTGACTACTGTGAGGCAGAGGAATATAGATACAAATTTATTCCTGATCACCCTATCAGGGCACAAATCGACATAGGTTAACTATGTCTCACATAGACTAATTATGTTGCTATTAAAGACATAAACTGGGCCTGCATGAAAATCCACAATTTTAGCCTCAATTTTAGGGCCCAATAACGAGAGATTATAAATAAAAGCTCTTAGGTCAATATCGAGAGCTTCCAGCTGGCCTTGAGCATTTTGAGGAGGAGCTTAAGTCTCTTTTGTATATTTTTCTTCTATTAAGTTTTATTGTAGTAGTTTTGTTAGTTTTTTCGATTAGAGAGTGATTTGAGCTGGGTTCATTGTAAATTTTGTTTTCTTAAATGTTTGAACTTCAATGGAATGTGGAATTTTTCTAGAATTCATTTATTTCAATTTGATAGCAATTTCAGTGAATTTTCTTGATTAGCTAGTCATTGTTATTTGTGATCCAAATTCTTGAAAGACCTAGTTCTCCGGGAATGGATTGATGTCGTTATTATTCTTGCATTGCTTAAAAGAATGCTATAGTTAGAAATTTGACTTATTGATTAGTATTGATTCAATTGAGTTGTTCTTAATATCAATACCTTATACCCGTAAAAGAACTGATTTTCTTTGATTTCTAGGAGCCTCCGAGGACACAGAGATGGGAGACTCCTCAGAGTAAAGAGAACATTGGGGTATAGTAACCGACATTGAACTAATGAACTCTAAAAATTACTGTGATAAATCGCTAGTGTTCTCAAGGTTTGAAGATCATTAGATGATGTATCGGTTTAATGTATAGAGGTCTCATCTGTATCCGATATATTGACCTTGATCTCATGTTAGCATAGATTTAATCAAGGAGATAGAGAACTTTATCAGATTTGATGGTCGAGAAACCAATTATATTGAAGAAGGCTTGCATTATCCTGTCTATGAGGGCAAGCAGTCTTCAGTCCTAAGAAAAGGGTGTGAAGTACTGGTTAGGAAAAATACCCAATTCTTAAAAAGAGGATAATATCCTACAAGTAGCTTATTGTGACTCAAAGGACTCGGAGCAGGAATCTGATTCTCTAAATAGTGAAATGTATAGTGTCAGGAGGAATCTAAGGCTATACTACCATGCGTCTTTGAAAAGTCCAGAATTCCAACTAATGGTTGAACTGTGTTAGAACAAGATGCAGAAATTGATGATTTATATTATTGATTCATTTCTCAAAGGTTACTTTACTTAGTGAACTTTAATCCACTTTATTTTGTTTCTATGTTCATTAAAGAATTTAGACATAAATTCTTTTATTCATGCTGTTTAGAAAATCAAACTTCTATTTAGGAGTGTTCAAATAGGGTAAAGATCTTGAGTAAGAGGGGGTAGAAGGATCTTTAAATTCATTAACTTTGTGGGAATGATATTCGATTCTGAAAATCCACTTTATTACCTCAAAGTATATGACCTATGCACTTGTAGAAATTTTCTTAGACCAAACCTGCAGAATTTTACAAAGAAAATATTTACAGAAATTGAAAAACAGTGGTTGTAGTAGTTTTTGTCTATATGAAAAGGAGCTAACAAGTTTTGATTACATTTCTAGCATAATTCTTCATCCAAACTCCCAATTCACATAACATGCTATCACATAATATTGCATAGAAACAAAGATGTTGAGGGTAAACAAGGATTTTTGACTAAAGAATATGCAACAAAGAGGGCTAAGGTGTTCACTCTTGGTTTCCAAGAACTAAAATGGCTATTAAGGTTCAATCAGGGTGACAATGGAATAATGCACAAAAGGGTAGCGAGAAAGGCTCAACCGATCTGAGGATGACATATATAATCTCCTGATTGTTGTGTCACCTAGGATTTCGCCTCAAATGGTGATCGAGCAAGTTCTAGAGTCTTAGGAGATCAAAATAGATGTTGATCACCTAATTCTTCCCTAAATCAAACAATATTGACCATGAAGAGTAATGTGATTTGTGTTCCAGTTAATAAGAACATATAGCTAAGTTCATAACTCAATGGTCAAAATATTATTTTTTAAAGCTCAACTATCTCTAGTTTTCTTCATGTAATAGAACAATTCAATCATTTTTTTATCATCGACAACACTATTGCCACACAAACAAGCTCAACGAAACAAAACAATACTTTTTACATATTTTTTAGATTTTAAAAAATTTTCAATTTTTTTTGGATTATTGACATACGCATCCAAGATCAAAGTTGTACACTAACTGGCAGATCAATGAACCTCACACATTCAAGCATAGTTTAAGATAGAAATGATAGCTCAAATCAAATTTCCATTTAAATGTAGTTAGCCAAAAGCATAACACAACCATGAAGCATAACCTTTACTAACGTTAGACTTAGCACAACTAAGTAATCAAATTAAAAACAAAAAAAACTAAGATAACAAGAGAAGAGATATGAGAGAAATAGATTAATTCATAGTTAATATCCAAAGAGAAAAGTTCAAATTTGTCCAAAATTACAAAACACAATTTCAAACAAAACCAAACACTGTCCTCAGTGTAAAAATAAGGGATATAGAAAACTCCCCTTAGAATGTAGGCGATGTGTCATCCCCAAATGACTTTGGTGGTGATGGTGGTGGCTAAGTCGGGAGCTCAAATGGGTTAGAGGCATAGATGATGAAGAGGAAGGATTGTGATAATAAGCCACTAGGCTCGCTGTGCATTGTGTCAGTTTCCCTCTCTTGTACCCTGAAGCTCGCCTTGTCGCCCATCCTCCCATAAATTCGATCGTTGCCCATATGAAGTAGAGTGTTGCTCTTCCGGTAATCAATGAATTCTTCATAGACTGATTTGGCCATGCCACTCATTTTCTCAACGACTAAGTCAATTTGAGTTTGTAAGGGATCCCTTTCAATTTCTTCTTCATCACTCTTTGAGGCTTTCGAACTCGTGCCGGCTTTTCTTCCTATATCTCTTCTTCTTCTTTCTTCGCAGCTCTTTAGAAATGTTATGCCTTGGAAAGGTGTGTCTTCTTTCTATTGAGGGAAAGGTGAGGAAGCATTGGAGGACGTTTTCTTCATCCTCCTAATCTTGCAATCCCCTATCTCACATAGCTTTGTAATCAGAGAAGGGTAGAACGATGGCTTTACCATAAAGACTCTCTAAGATCAAATTTCGATGGTTTTTCCCACATTGAATTTATAGCCTTTGACAATGGCATGTCGAGGATGGCCTGTCTTTCATCAGAGACATGCTGAAAGGTATGAGCTTGCTGGAGACAAAATAGAACTAAGCCTTAGCTATTTCGCAAGCTCCCGTCCTGTATATGACATAATCTTTCTCGCTTATCATCTTTTTGACCAAGGCATTTCCCATCGGCCAACTCTGCAATATCTTCTCTATAGTCTCTGGCCCCTAAATAATCCCTCGAACTCCCCACATTGTCTTCATCATTCAACCTAAACACTTGATTGATTGTACAATCAAATGACACTTCATGTGCTCACACAAACACCGCCGAACAAATTCTATCTCGGTCGGTGTGGGAACTCACACACTACCGTGCCACTCAATGGCGGTATTCATAGTTACTATAGTTCCTCCTTCACGCGTAGTTAGCAAAAGTTACGGCATGTCAGAAACCTATTTCGTGGATAAGGGAGTGTGTCAAAAATGGGTAATCATCCTCCACTGCCTTTAAAATTTTCCAGGATTATGAGGCAAAGGTGGTGGTGAAGTAGGGTTTGAAATGGTTTTTCTTTTCTTAGGAGCCCTTACAATCACTTAGCCCTTTTATCGAACACTTGGTGGGTGTGTCTTCTTTCTCTCTTGAAAAACCTTCCTTCTTATTGAAAGCACCCTCAATCAACAACAAACCATCCACTCAAGGTTTTTCAAACCCAACAAAATCACAAAAGCAAACCGAAGTTGTACCTGACTCAAAATCTACAGAAAACCTCATTGGAGCACAAACCGTATTTAGGGGTTAAATGGGGAGGTCTGGTTTAGTTTGAAATGAGATGGAGTGGATGAAAGTGATTGTAAATGAGTTTGGTATAGCTTCTCTGATGCAGAATTGGGTGGCTTTTAAAATGGTGGAAGAAGAAGGAGGTGAAGCTGGACGGAGAAGACAATGAGAAAGAGAGAGAGAAAGATGTGAGAATGAAGAATCGGTCATATTTAGCCGCAATTTTCATTCGATGTCACGACATCGATGGGTTTGATGTCATGACATCACATTATTTTCACTAGAGGAGAATGCTTGATGTCGCGACATCAAGACTGATGTCAGACATCACAGTAAGTGATGACTAAGAGAGGGGCTTTCATGTCATGACATCCAAGTGTTTGATGTCGCGACATCATAGTACGTGCACTCCAAGATGGGCTATCCATGTTGCAACATCAAGTTCAATGTCATGACATCACAATGGGATTTCTATTTGTTGCTCCAAAATTCTTCATTCTTACCTCAAAATTTTCCCAAGTTGAATGGCACTCTCTCAGTACTTGAAATATCACTTAAAAACTCCTCTAAAAATATGCTTATCATGACTTGTTCTTCCCAAACTCTTTAAAGTCTCTTTACTCTTCAATTTTCTCCACATTTTTGACAAAATTCCTTTTCTACTTCCACTTATTAAGATTGAAACTCAAAACACTAAAACAAACACACATCAAACATATCGAGATCCCTAAAATATAAAAATAAACTAACAAAAAGAAGTAACAAGTTAAGAAATAATAAAAATGAAAAAGGATCCTCACAAAGCTTGGAGTTCCAATACGGCCTCGTGAAGTCAATAGAGGATTTTCCAAAACACCACATGCAGCACCCCTCAATGTTTGTGCATTTTCATTCTACATAGTGGCCTCCAATGACTCAAAGATTGATATAGATAGATCTCTACCCTCTCTATCTTTCATAGAGATCAAAATCATTGCATTTGGAGGTCATATGAGAAAGTTATAATCATTTGAAGTCGGCGTTTGTCACGACGGTCATTGTTTTCAAAGAAAAGCCTTCGCCGAGGCAAAGGACCTTCACCTTGCTAACTAGAGCCATGCAAGAAGAAAGCTACCGGTTCGCCGAGGCGTAATGAGCCGCCGCGAAGGATCGCTGAGTCTTGCAAAAATTAGCCATATTTGACCATTTTTGTTCTTTTAAAAGCTCCATTTCCTAAATCCTATAAATGGTGGGTTTTGGGATTATTGGCGGTTCGGTTGGAAGGAGAACACCCTCCTTAGGGTTTCTCCTGTCTTCTTCTACTTAGGTTTTTTATTTTCTTTAGTTTTACTTTTGTTTTTTGAGCTGATTTAAATATTAGTTACTAGAGTGTCTGTAACTCAAGAGAGCAGTTTGAAACGAATTTCACCCTCCTATTTCTTTCAGACATCCTTCTGTGTCAATGCTGAAGTTTCGATGCTTCATTATAATTTTTAATGGTTTTGTGAATTTATTCTCTTATGTCAGATGTTCGTTGGTGTAATTTCTTGGATTATTATGGTTTTACCTAATTGACGGTGTTGGGAAGTGAGTTTAAGACCTAGTACAAAGGGCTCTGGTGCGATAGCTTGGAAATATACTTTAGGCCTTTGTCTCACCCCCAAATGTGTCTCAATTGACAAAATCAACCTAACTTAGTCAAAGGAAGTCAGAGAAATAGAATATCTAATACTAAATGGATTTTATTAGGAATACTTCACCATAGCATTATGTGAGGATCATATGGACCGAGAGGTGACTGATTCAAACATAGTCTAGGTAATCCTATCGTATGGACCAAGAGGTGACCAATAGGATTCCCAAGGAACTAATTGCCTTCTAAAAGTATCACATTTCATGACCTAGATGGACCGAAGAGAATAGGGAGGGGTGTGAGAAATTGGAGGGGAGGACACTAGCAAACTCATACCGGTTTCCTTGGTCAAACACAAGTATACTTTCACTCAACAGACACTTTATGAATATAAATCATAATTGCATCAACGGAGACAATCAGCCCTAGCATCATTTCCTAGAGCTTTTCCTTAAAACCGACCTATTTACTTGTGAATCTTTGAAAATAAAATTTAGATATGTTTTGTTTTAGTTTAGTTTTCTTTTAGATAATCACATTCCAAATCACCCTTCCACTCAAATAGTGAACGACTTCAATTAGCCGGCACTAACCCTCGCTTAAAACCACACATTCTCATGGGATCAATATTCGGACTTGTTTGTCCATCAGACATTTGTGCGACTTGTGCGCAGAAAATCGCTAACAAGTTTTGATGTCGTTGTCAGGGGACTTTTATTAGAGCATTTTGATAATATTCATTATCCAAAAGAAGCAGTGTCGATGTCGAAAGCTGTTTTATCTGAAGAAGTTCATAGTGAAAGTTTCAGTCAAGACACGAGAAACTCATTTCAGCCCGTTGTTACTTTTCTAATCTCTTTGATTCAAGTGTCGAACATAGTTGTAGACCTCGATTTTGCTTCGTGTTTACCATGTGTTATATTTTGGCTTATACAGAGGGAACCAATGATGGTAGTGATACTGAAATGATAAGTGGGGATATCACAGACGACAAATAAGTCAATATCCATTGAGTTCATTCACTGGTGAAGATGATTTCACACATGCTACACAAGAGGAAGACCACGGGGCTAGGAGAGCTTGTACAGGTATTTGAGCCATTGAAAGTTGATATAGAGGCTCTACAACGAAGGATGGCACAACGCAATGAGGATTCATTTTCGGCTAGTTTTGAGTCCATGAACATTGGCACTCAATACAGTGATTCATCCAATGACGACAACATTTTTCCTCCTAACACAATGAGTTATGGTCAGCCTTCTTCAAATCCTTCGGCTTCCAATGATGAAGAATATGGAATGATAAATTATCCTCATGCTGAACAAATTCCATTCCACATTTCATATCAAATGCAACAAGGATTTCCAAATGACTCAGGTGAACCCTAAATTTCCTATCCATGGAGAGGTTAGGCATAAGTTAAGACATTTGCATGGCATGTCTGGATCTATAATCACACATCCAATAACAGTCCCAGTATGAGTGTTGTCTTCACTCAAGTATGGGATCCTTCATCAAATGTTGCAATGGAGCCACATCGATCTTCATTTTGGTTTTAAAAGTCATTGCAATGTAATCTCAATGTGTATATTTGATTATTAATGTAATTTTTGGCATTTTTACAAAAGTATTTCCATGAATTTCAAAGTATTTTTAATTTATGATATATCAATACTATGTAAAATATCCAATCGATATATCCTCTTAAAATGCAAGTACCTATATCTCGTTTAAACTGATGCCAACTGTGTAAGAAGGCTGGATTGTCTCAATATGGCCTTTATTAGTAAATGGAACTGGCATTAAGAGGTGGGGGTGGTTGGAGGACAGAGGTGGGGTGTGGAGTGGAGGAAATCCATTAGGATGGATTGGGAGACCAAGGGGATGGCTTTTGGTGGTGGTAATAGTGAGGAGGTGAGATTTTCGGGAGGATAGATGCAGGGGAGGAAACCCTAAAGGTTGTTTTTCCAACTTTATTCACTATTGCTACTTCTAAGGAGGCTTGGGTGGCGGATGTTTGGGATGGTCCCCTGGAGTTAGGTTGTTCGACTCCGTGTTTTGTCAGAGCTTTCAATGATTGGGAATTGGAGGAGGCAGGGAGATTTCTTTCGAAGCTACAAGGGAAATAATTGCATTCTTGGGAGGATGCTGTGGCTCGATAGGAGAAAGGATGGCAAATTTGTTGTCAAACGCTTGTATGGCGAAGTTAGAAACCAAGGAGGGGATGGTTTTCACTATGACTTGAATGCTCGGGTCCCTCCAAAAGGGTGGATTTTTGCTTAGAGGCTTCGAATAAAATTCTTGACTTAGACAACATTCAAAAAAGGGGCGGGCGGTGGCAAATAGTGTTTTCTCTGTGAGAATGGGGAGGAATTTGCTGATCATCTTCATTCATTGCGATGTGACACATGATTTATGGCACTTTGTTTTTTCCTTATTTGGAGTGCCTTGGGTGCTACCTTCCACTTTGAAGGATGTGTTTACCTCGTGATGATTCTTGTGGTGCTAAAAGAAGGTGTATGGTTTCTCATTCTCTAGACAAGGAGGCCTTTGTTCATAGAATTAAAATGAATTTTTTGTATACCTTAGGTCGGACCTTAGTATTTTGGTTTCAAGGTCCTTCCTCTCTATTGGGGATTTTGTGGATTAAGGTCCAGAGTGAGGATCTCCTGTTTCTTTGTCTCGCAAGGGCTTTTTTGCTGTCCTTGCTGAATGTCAGATACATCATGCATATCTGGTGCTATTTTGTGCCTATCAATGCATTTTTTGTCTTACTAATAGAAAAAAGATGTAACGTTAGTCTAATGATGATTGTGATATTAATTTATATTAACATGTGGGCGCCATCATCAGATATAAATCATAACTCTGTTGATGGTTTTAACTCTCGACCTAAATGGAGTATCATATATTTACACTAAGCTCGTATACTTGAATATGATAATAGAGGGAAAGTATTGCACAAACAAAATCGGGTCGGCAAAGTGAAGAATCTTGCAGTACATTATCCATTTTAATTTTTTGGGCTTGAATTATGTTTATATATATAGTAGGTTGGTTCTTAGAATAGAGTCTCATGTTTTGAGAGATAATAGGGTCTGAGTTTGTTTTCATCCCAAAAGAGGGGGATATGAATAAATTTATTGTGTGAATATCTCAGAACTCCATCGGATACAAAAAGGCTTTTGTTAGAAAATATTCGAGAGCTACCAAAATCGAATATTGATGTGAATTATAAATTTTTTATTCCTCCCTTTTTCCCTTTTATATGGCGGAAGGCATGTTTTGCACCTCAACAAGGGTTTTTGAATTGGACATTTGTTTGTGTATATTTTGATGGTACTTCTTAACAAATATTATTACTAATCTTGATAATATAATCTTAGTTTCAATGTGTAAGATTTATTTGTTTAAATGATGATGATCTCATGACAATGTTTCATAAAAAAGAAAAAAGAACTGCCATGAACACCCCTTGCCACCCATCTTCACCATTAAGTATGTTTCGACAACCTTTCAGTGGCTTTTATTAAAACTGAAATTATGTCCGTTTATCACATGGCTGCAATTTCTGTGTGAGTAATGTGTATAGCCAAGTAGTTTGGTTTGATTTAAAATGCCAACCGTGAAAATATTAGGACTGCTTCGTTACTATTTTCAAAGATACCGAAAATAGTTTAGAAATGTTTTAATGTTTTGTAGAGCAAAAAATTCTTCTTGGAAACTTGAAATGTTTTTAACTTGTTTTTTAATTTTTTTAAACATATTTTGGAAATTTCTTTTTCTGCTGCTTTCTTATTTTTTTATCACTTATATGGCAAGATGATTACTTTTTTAAAACAACCCTAATTGTTAGAGCGTTGTCTAAGATGTTTTCTTCCCGGGTCTTCGTGCCGTCGACTTTGGCTAATTTCGTGTTCTTTTTAATCGTGAACTTTCTTGAGATTTTCGACTTGGGTTTGTCGAGAACTGAGCTTATTTTTCGAGGGATGGTTTTTTGTTCGTTAGTGTGTTATCTGAATTTTGTTACAGAGGAAAGTGCAGGAAAATCTGTTTTGAGGTCCCATTTGGTGCTTGGTTTTTTCGCTTTCGTGCGCTTCTTTTTTCGATTCGCTTTGGGAAAAAGTCAGACTTTTTTAAGAATTTTGGAAAAAAAAATAGTTGGCTTTTTTTTAAGAATTTAAGCTATTTAGTTTTCTGGGGGAAAAAAATCTTCTTTAAAGAATATATTCTTTAAATTCTGGAATGTTTTTTAAGAAAGAAGATAATCTTTGGAATGTTTTTTGGAAAAAAGATAAGTTCAAGGGGAACACGATTTTAAAACGAAAATTTACAAAGATTGAAAAGCCAAACAAACAAGTGATTCATTGGTTTATTAAAGAAAAATCCTGGTAAAAAAGTACAAGAAAGGGTTTGGCACCCAAGAACTAGCATTCAAGTGGTGAATGCTCTATCATTGGGCTACATGCTTAGTTATGGTTTTCTCTGGGAGGAATCTATGGTAAAAAGAGAAGTCTTTAAAAGAACTCTACACTCAATTTCAGGTTTGAGCCAATTTCTTGTGGTAGTAGGAAATTGCATCAAGCAACATGAGAAGCACCATGAGTTTGGTTTTAAGCGGGTTTCTATACCCCACCAGTCTTTCCTAGAAATACTCGGTTTTTTTTTTTTTTTCAATTTTCTGAGAATTGGTTAGAATTGAAAAATCTGACACAATCGTCTATAATTTTTTGCAGATAAATGACTGCTTAGACACTATCGTTCTATTATCCGCTATGACAACCTTTTACTATGGCACAAGCGCTAGTGATGCCTACTATTGTGCCTATCTTTGTTTCACTTGGAGAAAAACCAGAGAAATTCAGTAGACTTAATTTCAAAAGGTGGTAGCAAAATATGTTGTTCTACTTGACAACCTTGAATCTTGTGAGATTCTGTCTAAGAAGTCTTCAAACTCAAAGAAGATGAGCTGACATCTAAGTCATCGTCGCATGGACGCTCAAGGAATGCGTTGATCGACCTCTATACAATGGTTTGACAGATAAGAAAATAGCCAAGGAGCCAGGAATCACTAGGACCGAAAATATAAAACCGAGGACGTCGGGACCAAAAAGTTTGTCGTGGGCCGATTCCTAGATTATAAAATGGTAGATTCCAAGACCGTGATCAGTCAAGTCTAATAACTTCAAGTAATCCTCCACGTAATCCATGTTGAGGGAATGATGTTGAGCAAAACTTTTCAAGTGGCAGGTATTATTGAGAAACTGTCACGTGCTTGGAAAGACTTCAAGAACTACCTCAAGCATAAGAGAAAGGAGATGAGCATCGAAGATATGGTTATTAGACTTCGCATCGAAGAAGACAACAGAGGATCTGAGAAGAAAATGGCACATAATCTCAGTGAGGCTAAGGTTAACTTTATGGAACATAGTCAAAGTTCCAAGTTCAAGAAAGGAAATAACAAAGGGAAAGGCACTAAGTGGGGACCTAAAGGGGGAGTCTCCAAGAAGAAAAAGTTCCTAGAGAAATGCTTCAACTGTGGAAGTAAGGTCACAGATCTTCGGATTGTAGATTGCCAAAGAGGAACAAACCCATGGAGCCAATATGAGTGACAACATCTCCAAGGATGTGTCTGACATTGACCTCACGGCTGTAATCTTTGAGGTGAACTTAGTGGGATCAAATCCCAAGGAATGGTGGATTGACACTGGTGCTACCCGCCATGTGTGCTCTGATAAGATGTTCTCCACCTTTGAACTAGTTGAGACTAGGGAAAAGGTGTTCATGGGGAACTCTGCCACTTCGGACATCAAGGGCCAAGGAAGAGTGGTGTTGAAGATGCAAACCGGAAGAGTTAACTCGACCAATGTCTTATGCCCAACCGAAGAATCGTGTCTGGTTCTTTACTGAATAGTCATGGATTTTGGATGGTTTTTTAGTCAGACAAATTTGTATTATCCAAAAGTGGAATGTATGTCGGGAAAAGTTACATAAGCAATGGTATGTGGCAGCTCAATGTAATGATTATTGTTAAGTCAGAAATGAATAAAGCTAGTTTTTCTGCTTATATTCTTGAGTCGTTTAATCTATACATAGTAGATGGGCGGGAATATTAATTATGATACATCGCATGATTAATTAACAAATCATAATTATTCAATTGATGCAAACATAAGTGTGAAACTTTGTTGAGGCAAAACTAACCAGGTCATCTTTTCAAAGTGTTGAAAGACACACCGAACCTTCTTTGACTTAAATCCATAGTGATATATGTGGATTAGCTTGTACAAACAAGATGGTAATAAATATTTTATTTCAGGATGATAACACCAAGTATCGGTTATGTGGTACTTATCAAAACCAGCCGAGGTGATAGAGAACGTTTCTTACAAAAACCAAGTTGAAAATCAACTAAACAGAAAATTAAAGTGTCGAAGTGATCAAGGTGGTGAGTATGAATCGCCATTTGTTGACCTTTGTGCTCAACATAGATTACATGATTAAACCACAACACCTTATTTGCCTCAATCCAATAGAGTGGTTAATCAAAAGAATCGCACTCTAAAGGAAATGATGAATAATGAAATGGTTCTACCACAAAACACATGTGGGGAGAAGTCATTTATTTGCTAATTACCTGAATACACTAAAACAAAGGCAAAAGACTCACACATGAGTTATGGAAAGAATAAAGTCATCCTACAAATACTATGAAAGTGGGGATGTCTAGCTGGGGGGCAAAGCATCTCCACCCAAAAAGGTGAAAAATAAGTATCTCAAACTATTGATTGCATTCTGGTGATGCACATACGTTGATGTTTACCCATTTCTTGTTTATGAGTCGATCATCCTGCATATTCACAAGAACAAGATAATGGAATCGAGGAATGCATATTTCTTGAAGATGGCTTCAGATAAATCAAAAGTGTGAGCCAAATTCATCAAAATGAGCTTTGGAGACTATTAATGAAAATAGTCAAGATGGAAATAATAACTTCTGTGAGGCTGAACCCAGACGTAATAAGAGAGCAAGTAGAGTTCTTTGGTGCAGATTTTCCCGACTTACATGCTCAGAAAGGGAACCTGAACTTACAAAGAAGTAATTCTATAGAGGATCCATGTGAAAAGAGGCTATTAATAGTAAATTGAACTATTACTACATAACCCATTTAACTTGTGATCTTCAGGGTTGTAAACATTTGAGTTCCAAGTGTGTTTTAAAGAGGAAAAGGAAAGTAATACCGAATTAGTTGGAAAAGTGCAAGACTGCGGATCGCCGCTACAACAACCGGGAGGGCCTGGATTATTTTGGACACATATTCTTCTCTGTAACGAGAATAAATTCTACAAGGATGATGTTGGCAATTGTCAGATGAACTCATACATCGATGATGTGAAACAACCTTTCTTAATGGAGTTAGAGGAAGAAATCTACATGAAGCGTTTGGCGGTTTTTCTCGCCTCGACAAGAAAAGAAAGTCTATAAACCGGTAAAATCCTCTTATATGGATCAAGCAAAGCACCAAACAATGACATGAGAAATTTGATTAATAATGTTGTCACATGGATTCAAAATTAATGAATGTGACAAGTGTGTTTACGTTAAGATGATATATGGATATGTCATTGTATGTTTGTATGTAGATGACATGCTTATTGTCTGTAGTGATGATAAGATGATTACATCTACCAAGAACATACAACTCAAGGTTTGACATTAAAGTATATGACTTGCTAATGTATTTTTGGGAATAAAAATCAAAGAACATCGGCTGACCTATTCAAGTCGTACTAAACTATGCTGATAATATTCTTGGGAAGTTTGAAAAGGATAACTCTGGTATAGCCAAAACACCGGTAGATGTAACTCTACACTTGTCCAAGAGTAAAGAAGAGAGTGTTTCTCAAGTAACATTTCAGAGTGGCAGACGCCTAATGTACTAATGAGTTGTACAAGACCAAACATAGCGTATGCGCTAATAAACCGAGTAGACACGAGTAACCCAGAGCCATGAATACAAGGAACAATGAGAGTATTAAAATACTTACGATTCACTCGTGACTATGGGCTGCACTACAATAAGATGCCATCCCGTTGTACTTGAAGGATACGGTGATGCTAATCGATATCTAATGTTAATTGGGAAAATCCCGCAGTGGTTATGTCTTCACATTGGGAGGTGCCGCAGTATCTTGGAAGTCCTAAAAACAAACGGTTATTGTTAGATCCACAATGGAATATGAATTTATAGCGCACAAATGTGGGGAAGAGGCTAAATGGCTATGCCACTCCTGCAGGATTCCAATGTACAAAGCCGCTCCACATGCACATTATCAGACAGCCTAATCTGCTATTGGTAGAGCACAAAACAGTATGTATATGGTAACAGGTATTCGCTGAGAGACAATACCATTAGATAACTACTTCAATTGAGTCATCTCCGATTATGTAAAAATCTAAGGATAACATTGCGATCCACTAACCAAAGGGTTAACAGAGTCGGGTTGAAAAGTCATCGGCTGAATGAGACTAAAGCCCCTAAAAGAATAAGTCAATGCAATGGATACCCAACCTAGTTGACTGGATATCCTAAGATCTAGGTTCAAAGGGACAACTAAATTGTAAAGACTTGGATACAATCAATGGGGATATCATCATGTCCATTCCTGTGATGAATGCTCAAAAGAAGGTTAAGTTATGCTTTTAATGATCTCTATGCATTGGAGAAGAGTAACATCAGCTACTCTCAATTTTAAGAGAGATTACCTATGTAAGAGTGAAGTGGGGCCGCTTCAGATGGAATTGAATAGGGTACAATTCCTATTAAACTTTTAACTGCATGTCCATGGCCAAAATAGACATAAAAGTGAGAACTGAAATGTGTTAGGAAGATTTCTGTGTGAAATATGTCATCGTTTACAACAATATCAGAACAGTTCAAGGACATTGCGTCTACTGTTTAGTTAGTTAGCAAATACCCTTTACAAGGGAAGGTTCAGCGGTAGCACCTACCTCTCCAATGCAAATATCAATTCGATGAATCTATCACATAGTCTTTGAATATTCCGTCATGAATGTCATTCATGTGGGGAATTGTTGATAAGTAGAGAACACATTCATTGTAGGTGAACATGCCATTTACTCTAAAGAGGGAGCCCAAACTTGTGGCTTGATGAAGGTTAAGGTCTCACCTTTATCCCTTTGGGCCGTGAGGCTCGTTCAGAATGTAATTTTTCTTTGAGTTTGTCAGGTGAAAAGGAAAAGGAGGAGTGAGTTCGACAGGTACTATTTGAGAGTCTTACTGGGTGATAGCTTCAATCATATATTTTCGCCGAGTAGTATCAAGGTACTGAGGTGTTGCTCGATGCCATTTTATCCTCAGAAGACGTATGTCAACGTGATTTTCTTCGGCAAAGACCATGAGATGGCTAATATGTTTTAAGGAGATTGTGACTTTCATGAGACTCGTGATTCCAATCGCTTTCTTATCGACATTATTTCTTTGTAATTGTTTTTCCTCTTTTTTTTTTTGTATTTTTCTCCCCTCATCTTTTGTTTCAAGAAAGTTTATAACATCACAAAGTTGTTAATGAAAGGATTGAAAATATTGATCAAGAAAATGTCAAACAGAGCACACATATTCTCAATTGAAGCTAATGACTCTAGGTTTTAACCTCTCTCAATTTAACTCCATGGTCGTTAAGCAATGTATAACAACATTTCCGCCCTCTTCTTTTCTCTCTCTAAATACTCCATGGTCAGTATTGTTTCCATTCTTGATTAAAATGAAAGACTCTTCTTGTTTCTTCTAGCGTTTGGCATCATGAAATACTTGTTAATGCGTTTTTTCAAAGACTTAAGTTTATCTTGTTTTTGTGGTTGTCTTTACCTTATCGACGTCGTTTGTCGCGGTCTTATTACAAGCAAGCATCGTATCATCTTACCAGCCATGATATGGTGTTGTTCGTCGCTTATTGGTAACGCTTTATTTGTATTAGGACAATTCAAACAAGGAAAACAAATTTGATCAATCGAATATATTAAATTATGGTTGTTAGTATGTTGAAGAACTAGAGTCAAAGATATTCTAGTCAATATATTATCAAATTTATAGGCTTTATACCAATTTATTATGCTATTAACAATAATATTATTGCAAGTTTGAATCAAAAATATTATTTTTTTCTTTCAAATTTTTTTTTTTGATAATATAAACCTTAAAACTTTGTATATAAAGAGTAATGATTGACATTTTGGAACAACAATCTTTGGGGGAATTATTTACTTACGCACTTGAAATATTGAGAATTTATTGTCCTGGAGATATTTGGATACAAAATCGAAAATAGGCTACGATGAAGTCTAGATAGATCTTTCCACTTTAGATGGGAATGGGAACAATATTAGTTCAGAAGCAAAAAAAAAAAAAAGAAAAGAAAATGAAATAATTAAACAACAAGATTACTTAATTATAAAGCATAAATTCCTAAAGGTGAGGTTTGTCTTTCGACAATTGAGAGGAAGGCATTGGCATTGACATTTACAGTAGCATTAAGTAGACAAGAGACTGATAATAAAGCATTCGAGGAGGAGCATAATCTTTTTACTCTCTTATCTAACTAACAGAAATGAAAAAGATTCAATAAAATATCACCAACATCTATCTCTATCATTGCCTTGCCTGCAATTATTCTTTTAATTCAACCGTGGAATTTGAAGAAAGGGAATGGTTTTTGCCCATGTCTTTTTATGTTTTTTTTTAATTATTATAATTACTTGAGGGAAAAATAAGTATAGTCTACAAATCTAGAATGAAGACAAAATAAATGAAGTTGTTTAAGGAAGGGTTCTTAATCCCAGAACCCTTCTCCTCCATGGATTTCCTACCTTTTTATCTTATCGGTTCTATTTTAATAAATCAAAACGTAGTTAAAATATTAAAAACTCGGGATGGTTCGTGGTTTGTATTTTCTTATATCATAGATACAAGCGCCTCTTTTTGTGCTTGTGTTAACTATAATTGGTGACTGATTATAAATTACTGTTTAGTAAAACAACTTATTAGAAGTAGACGATTAATGTTAATTTATCTATAGAAGTATGAAAAAGGTATATAAAAGCACATATGTAGAAAAATATACCAAAATACAAATACGAAATTATAAAATGTATAACCATGAACAAAGAAAAAATTCTAAAATGTACCTTGAATAATCTCACAGTCTACAGCAACCATTTGTTAAAAACTAATTTGAAATATTTTTATTTCTTTATTAAAATGTGTTTCTAGAAGTAGATCAAAGTATCAAAAACTCTGAAAAACTTTTGTATATTTTTTATAAAGCATAAGTATAAAAAAACAGTTTTATATTAATTTTTCAATGAAAGTTTTGTAACTTAAATAATTTAAAATCATTTTTCAAATATTTACAGCACATTATATCACTAGCCTTTATTTTTTTATACTATTCGCTTGGATTACATTATAGTATTTGTTATTCATAATTTTGTTTTTATTGGAACTGTTATAGAAAATAATATAAAAAATTAGAAATAAATCTAATAAAAGCAGGTTGGAAAAATAATCCCAACTATAATGTAGTTTTTTGACATGGACTTTTCACCTGTAATGAAGATTTTAAAAAGTAAGTGTCACTTTTAACACCAAAATTATAAAATTTTATAAACAAAAATACGTCAATTGTTCAAGATTTCTAGGTAATTTAAAATTATCAGTGTTACACTAATATTAGAAAATTGTCAAACAAGGTATCTGAAATGATAATCCATTTCAATGTTAATAATATTGTTTACTTATTAAAATTTTTTTTTTTTGAATTTATAATATTTTAAATAATTAAAAAAATGTTTTAAGTTGATTATTTAGTGACATGCCAAATTAAATCCAAAAGAAAATTTGAATATTTTAATAAAAAGGATCGAATATTTTATTTTTACTTAATTTGGAATAGAAACTCTCAAGAAAGGTTTCTCCATTGTTTATATATTCTTTTCTTTGACACACAAAATCGGAAGAAAATCCAAACCCTAGCTGCAAAGATGGAAACGGTGGTGTTGTGCATCTTCACATATCGTCGCGTCTTCATCATGGATATGGACGAAATACTACCGAGAGATGATGAGTATCATGGAGACGGAGACGGAGACGGAGACGGAGACGGAACATCTCTAGCACCGCCGCCGCCGTCGACGCGAATTCTCGATTTTTTGGAGAGTGGATTACCGTTAGGGATGGGTTTATTGAAGTAGGGAAATTTTCTACATGTTCCTACGGTGAGTACCGCTGGGATTATTATGAGTCTTTAATAGCGCCTCCTGGTTGCGGCCTGAGGAAGCAGATGTCTCCCTCTTCAAGCGTATGCTACTATCCCTTGGTTTTTGGGGCTGGGTTATGTAGAACGATACGCTCTCAATCGGAGCCAAACTCGATTCCATGTTAGGACTAAAGCCATGCGATTGTTGAGGAAATTGAGGCCAAAATACATTACTGGAATGCCGACCTGTCCGTCAAAAAGGCCTCCGCTTATTTGGAATCTCGAAACCGAGAAGTCATGAAGCCCTGCCAAACCCCTCCCCGTTTTCCCAGGGTCGGCATGTTTGGCACTATCATGTTTGTGGCAGTACTATTGTTTGTGGGATGGAGTTTTGTGTCGGCTTTCATGCCTCGGCATGAGGAGAATGCTGGCCCGCCTATAGAGTTAGTGTTTGATATTTCAAAAACATATCCAGAAATCTCTGGCTTTTCATTGGCGGCGGATTCTGTATTTCTGGCTCACACACACGACCAGGTGGATTATATGTGCGGGTTGGTGCCATACGGAAGCGATAATGCTTTTGCTTTTGCTCTCTCCGTCTTTGTTTTTCGAGTAGAAAAAATTGAATCAGGCGAGGGCCCCCTGCTGTCAGTTAACTATTTGAGCCGTCAAGTTTATGATCAATCAAAATTTAATGTAGAAATAATCCCAATGTTTGTCATCAACAAAGCTTTCCTCAGAAAGTGTTTTATTTTAAATCACTTCACAAATAATTAACATCAAAACTGCCATGAATTACCATTTATTTTAACTGTTATTGATGATTCTTCATTTGAATATGATACGAGGTAGTATTGCACAACACATCAACCGTCAGTGATGAATCTTGCAGGTACATTATCCATCTAATTTTGGGTATGAATTATATATATATATATATATGAACAGTTTTACCCAAACTACTTATCTCTTGTAACTAAATTGCTACCATTGTATATTTATTTAAGTTATTGATGATCTCTTAATTTGGAATAAGGATAATAGAGGGAACGTATTGCACAACACATCAACCAATAAAGATGAATCTTTTCAGGTACATTATCCATCCTAATTTTGGGCTTGAATTATATATATATGAACAAGCCTACCAAAACTACTTACCTCCTCTTGTAACTAAATTGCTACCGTTGTTCATTTATTTTAACTGTTATTGATGATCTCTTCATTTGAACATGATAATAGAGGAAAAGTATCGAACATCACATCAGAAAGAAAATCGGTCGAGTCCCAGACGACTCAATGATTCTTAATCTATCGCCAAACTCGGCTGACATCGATATCAGATACGAGACGGGGTATCGACTGCTGAAACTCGTAAAACTCTCGTGAACTTGACTGTAGTTCCCGAGATGACCTCGGTGGAAGTAATGAAATCTAATTTACCACGAAAGAAACAAAAAAGCCTAAAAAAATCAATTTTAAGAGATCTTCCGAAAGCCAAAACACCCGTGGATTCAATTTAACCACAACAATAAGAATACAAAAATTTGATAAGTTTTGAACCCTTGCCCGCAAATGGTTTATGCAAACCCAACAAAGAACCGTTTCTTCTCTTCCGGATTCGAAGACATCGAAACGACGTCAATTTGGATTTCTACCCGACTAGGTTCCTCAATTTGGGGACTTTCCCGCCTTAACGACGCCGCTTCGTCTCGTGACATAAAAACAACGCCGTTTCATTGTTTATTTTTATTTTTAATACAACATAAAACAACTTCATTTCGTGAGCAAAGGGCACTTTAAAAAAATATTTGAAGCTCTAAACGGCTTTGAGTTTGTTTAAAAGGACCAAACAACGCTGCTTTTGGCCCTAAAATTGTATTTAACACCCTAAACCCTCCAACCCCTACTGCCATATCAAACTAAAAATATATTTATAAACCTGTATTTAACAACTTCTCTTTAACTTCAGCATAATTTTATAAATAAAATAAGAATAATAAATTAACAAAACCATAAATCATATTTTTATGAACAATATAAATACAAATACAAATATTATTTTATTTATTTTTACCTTTCAAACATAAATAAGATTAATTCAAAATTAAATAATATATGAAAAACAAGTATAAATAAGAATATCTAATCTAATTGTATTAATATTAAATTAATATGGTAATATATTATAAATAAAATAAGATAAATAATTGTAAATATTTATTGATCTTTTCTCCCATATTTCATTAATTCTGATTAGCAAGTAAAAATATCTATTTTTAAAAACAATATAGATACTTATTATAATTCTCTTAAATTAACTGTACAACACTTTAATTTATTTATTTGCATGAAAAGTATGTGTACTTATTTACCAAATGGTAGAAATTCTAATTTGCTGAACAATTATATAGAAAATAATTTCATTGTAAGGATATTTTTTGTTTTACTTTACAAGGTTAGGGTAAACACTTTGGAATGGCTTCAAAGATGATATTAATGAGATGCAGAACCATTCTATGGTAATAGAAGAACCCCAAATGGTATTTGGGAAAAGTTATTCATGAAGGTATAACAAAATTAAAGCAACACATCACACATATCTCCGGACAAGTAGAAGGATGCCAAAGTGTATCTGGATTGTCACAAAGCACAGATTACATACTCACGTCAACAAAAATCTTCAATGAAAAAGAACGTAATTATGTTTCCTTAAACAAGAACATTTTCAAAGAATTGATGAGGCCATCGAAGTAGTTATAGTCGATAACTGATTTCCAAAGAAGACAAACAAACATGCAATGAGAAAGTCGCTGCTTTTTTTTTTGTTGAAGGCAGACACGCATGAGAGGGTGGTATCACAACCTGCGGGTGTCGGTATCAAGCGCGACCCATACGGCTTTCAACATAGAGAAGGAGATAACATCCTCCTAAGTGGATTGATCTCTACATGTTCAAACAAAAAATCAATAAAAGTATGTTAAAGGTGCAAAGAAAGTGGGTAAATCCATCTCTAAATTTTTTCTCTTCAATGGAATACTCTTCAATGGAATACCTTTCAATGTAGCTGATAGTGGGCCTTACTATCAATCTATGATTGATACCATAGCAGAAGTAGGTCCGGGTATCAAGGGTCCTATAGGATACCAAATTGGCAATGCATATTTGGAGGAGGAGGTGCAAGAGCTTGAGGTATATATAAACACATTGAAGGCCAAATGGCTTGTATATGGATGCACCATCATGTGTGATGGTTGGAGTTCTAGAACTAGAAAGCCTATCATCAATTTCATGGTTTATTATGATAGAAGCATGATATACCTTTCTTCAGTTGACACTACCAACATACCTAAGACGGTAGATTACGTCTTTTCCCTTATGGATAAGATTGTTGAGGAGGTTGGGGAGGAAAACATTGTACAACTAGTCACTGATAATGAGGCAAGTTTTAAAGAAGTTGGTATTGTTGACGGAGAAGAAGCATTTGTTTGCCCTCGTGCTGCTCATTGTATTGATTTAATGCTTGAAGATATTGGAAACATAGAAGCATACATGAGATTTAGATCAAGAAAGATGATCACAAGCTTTATTTTATATTAGCTTGAAAAGAAGTCAATTTCATGAAAGTGTTCAACAAGGATAGAGACTTTCATACCTGAATAATCCGACATATTGCATTTATTTCCTCACAGAGTCTTATACGTTATGAGGGCTTATTTGAAGATGATGTGCACAATGAAATATCTTAGTGGTAATTTACTGAGAGCAGTATATATATATATATATATATATATATATATATATATATATATATATATATATTTTATAAAATAAGAAAATCAAAAGCTACAAAGTATGCGTGACGTATATTGGGACAGCAAGCAAAAAAAGCAAAGAAAAGCCTACCAACCTAAAAATAGGCCAATCACCTCAAGAAACCTGTTATGCATCTCTTCACCTGTGTAATAAATCCATATTATTCCAACTCCATAAATTACAAAGAATGCTTTAAACATGACAACTAAAGTCCCATTCCTAAAAGCTTTCATATGGTTTTCCTTCAAGTTGTTTAAAAAATACATTGAGGAATGAACCCTCTCCTTTTCCCCCCACAAAGGAACCCTTCCACTGAGAAAGCCTCTTTGACTGTCATGGGAAGACCTAAGAAATGCCAACAAGGGAGAGAACAGATTCTGCTGGTGAGCTAACAACAGAGCAATGGAACAAGATATGATGGATTGATTCTTTTAAAATAATCCATACAAATAACATATGTTGGGAAGATGTCATCCCTTTTTGGAGCTGTCCAAGGTAAGAACTTTGCTCTGCCGCTTCCCGCACAAAAAGGCTGTTTAAGGGACACATGGCACCCAAATGCTCATAATAGGAAACTAGGAAGTAGAACTTGAAAACAGTTTTTTGTAGGTAGGACATATTTTAAACGCTCCTTCTATCCCATTCTAAGTAACTTTGTCTAACTCGATATTGACCCTTTCTTTTTGAAGAACCAATAGAAGATTCGCCATTAGATCTATTTCCTAATCATTAAAGGCTTTGATACAACTAAGTTTCTAGGCACCACTACCATGCAAAGGATCCCAAGCTTCAGCCATTGTCACATTTTTATTAGCAGCCACTTTAAAAAGGGAGGGGTAGGAATGATTGAGAGTTGAGGGCCACACCAATAGCTTTCTGAAGTCCACACCAACCTTTGTGTCAGCAAGGTTAACTCTGGAATTTCCACTATTCTCAACCTATATGGCTTATTTGAGAATATCTTTCCAAAAGCCCACTCCAAAAAGACCCCTGGGATCCTTGGACCACCAACTGAGGTCTTCTTTCCCGCATTTAGAACATATCAGATTTTTCCAAATGCAATCCTCTTTCGAATAAAATCTCCATATCCACTTGCCGGGCAGATTGTTCAATACACACCTTGTTGCTAGCCCTTAACCTTTTCAAAGCATATCACATCCCACTTAACCAAGTGGGGCTTCTTTTCTAGGCCTCCTCCCCCTCAAAGAAAACTCCTTTGCATCTTTCCAACCCCTTTGCAACAATTGCTGGCATTCTAACCAAGGACAACCGATAGATAGGAAGATCATAAGGGTAATCTTAATCAAAGCCGAACTCCTACTTCTTTTCGAGATATAGTTTCTTCTAAAGTATAAGCTTTTTACGCAAATTTTCCCTTTATACCATCCCAAACAGCCACAGATTTGTGAGGCACCCCTAGGGGAAGACAAAGATAAGTGGAGGGGAGGTGCCCAATACGACATCCCAATTCGGCAGCTAGGGAATCCATATTATCCACATCTCCCACCTTATACATCTCACCCTTCAAATTGATTTTCAAGCCGCAGAAGTTTCAAATTAGAAAAGAACCCAACCTATGATAGAGGATTCTTTGATCCTTAACTTTATACAGTAAAAATACCAGACATTTGCGAAGAGAAGGTGCAGATATTGAGATCAGCCCCTCTCTTCCACCAAAGTACAAACTTAAAAACAAACTCCTCTACTACCTTCTAAGAAGGATTCAAGACCATGCCCATAATGAAAAGGTACAGGGAGAGAGTCCCCATGACGAAGGCCTCGAGCTCGGGAAGAAACCAACTTGCACCCCATTCACCAACACAAAAAATTTAGCAGTAGAGATGCACCACCAAATCCACCTCCATTTAGAGCCAAAACCCATGCATTGCATGACCTTCATAAGGAAATGCCAATTCATGTCATCGAAGGCTTCGATATCTAACTTGTAAACAACTTCTTTTTTTTTTCAATAGTAATAATGATTTATTTCTCATATTAGAAGCATTTAAGATCTAATGCTCTCCACAGCATGCTTTTTTGAGCTTCTAAGAAAACATTTCCACTGCTATCTTAGACGATTGGTTTAATAATTTTTAGCAAGAAGCTTATAGAGGCTCTGCAGATTATAGGCCTTAAGTCTTTAACTTCACCACCTTCTTTGGAATCAGAACCAAGGAAGCAGTGCTGGAACTCCCGGTGAAGGTCTAGACATGAAGAATTCCCCCAAACAACCTAGTTAATCTCCTTTCTTTGACAAACTACCAAGAATCTTTGCTAGAAAGTTATGGTAAAACCACTTACTTAGGGTTCTTATCGCTCCATTCATTCAGCAATAAAAATTTTTCCTCCAAAGGGAATTTACAACTGTTGGCATTATTGTTCATATGAGAATGGCATTTTAGATAGCTTCAGCTCCTCCACCTAGATTATCACCAACAAGGGTTGAAAAAGCATTAGAGATCCCTTCTCTCACTTACTTCTCATAAGAGAATCACTGCTGATTATGATTATCGCTCAATGTATTTTCTGAAATGAGAATCGTCATATGATGGAAGAAAGTTGTATTCTTTGTTGCCTCCCTTAACTGGGTTTCCTAGACTTTGTCTCCTCTAATTTCTTCTAGAGAGTCCCAAAATTCTAAAGATCTCAGACCTTTTATCCATAGATAGAGCTTTCTCTTCTTCCAAACAATCCCAAGCCTCCACTTGACCTAGGGCCAATTTCTTTTTAATCTCCAGCCCACTGAAACAATTTATGTTTCAGGACTTGAGCAGAAGCTTGATCTATTTCATTTTTCTGGAAAGAGGACCTGTTGGATCAAGCACCCACCAACCTATCAATAAGTCCCTGAAACCTCCACTTTCAACCACATACTCGAACAAAAGGGGTAAGATCCTTCACCCTTTACAATCGCAAGGATGAGCGTGGTCCAAGTGTGCCTAGGAGTCGAACTGTTCCACTTTTCCATGATGATCCAAACCACCTCACTGAGACAAAATTCATCCAAACACTGAGCCTATGCAAACCCCACTTCAAGTGAAATTCCCACCCAACAACTAAGATCAATTAACCTAACTCATCAACACTCCGGAATCTTCTCATGTAGTGATCTCAAACCTTCCATCCGATCACACATGTGGGAAGCTTTAATGATGCTGAAGTCAACACAACACACTCAAAATTCCCATAAGCCTCTAACTAGTCCACTTCTTCCCTGTGCCAGCTTATCTCAACCTTGAAAGAGGACTACACACACTCAGAAGACCTAGACAAAACCATCTCTCAACATTTTCAAGTAACAACACAAAATAAAAAGACCCACCACCTTTTTGTTCAAGGTCTAAACTTCTTTATCCCAAAACTACTTAGAACCCCTTGTAGTATGAGGTCCAGTTCCCAATCAAGGAAGTTCCCAGAACCCAAGCTCTGAACAACGCCTTTAGACAACTCTTGGCAAAGCTTTAATGAGCGAGCGTGAGTCAAGCCAAAGGGAAAAGGCATGCATAGTGTGACTGTTAAAGATGCAGGAGAGTAGAGACGCTTACCTGCAAGAGGAGCATATGGAGTTAGGATTTGGAAAGCCATATGATGGGAGGGATGTGGTGGATATTAGGTGGCTTTTGCTGTAGAATACGGAAGTATGTGAGATTCAAGAAAGGCAGGTGGTGATGAACCATTAAGAGACACTTTCCCATTGCTATATGCGCTAGTTACCTCTAAAGGAGGCTTGAGTGGTGGATATTTGTGTGGTATGCTTCCCGCTTGCTCAAATGAGAGAGTTCAAGATGAGATGAGTTGGTGATGGGGCAAAAAAAGAATTTTTTCTATCAAGCAATGGTAAGGAGTCGGAGCCGGGAAGGCTTGTTGATTTTCTTTCTAAGGGTATTTGGAAGTCGCCTTAAAAGTGGGGTCTTTTTTCGGGAGGCTTCTTGGAGAAATTTTTAACCTTGACATTATTCAAGAGAGGTAGATTGATGGTAAAACAAATGCGTTTCTATGGAGGAGGAGGAATCTTGTGATCATATTCTGTTATAATTTATCAGATGAGGAGAGCCGATACTCTTGTCCTCACTTTTTGGAGCAACTTTTTTTTTTTGAAATCTATTCACTTTGTATTACATCGTTATAGTATTTTGCTCTATGGAGACTCGAACCTAGTCCTTCTATGCCTCACCTTAACCTTAACCACCGAAGTCATGCCTCAATGGTTCAACTGGAGAAGCTTGGGTTCTTCCTTTCATGTTGAAAGAGTAAAAGTCATTAGTTACATGAGTCCTTTGAGCAAAGGAAAGACAAAGGTGTGGCTTAACTGCCCTCGTGTCTCTTGGATGATGTGGTGAAAGGAATGAGAAAGCATTTGAAACATGGAAAATGTTGTTGATGTGGATTAAATTCATTTTGCTCAGATAACTGTGGTCGTGGTCTTCGCCTGTTCATGTGAATCGTGGTCCTTCTTTCTTTTGTAGATTTTGTGGATTAGTTAAGGCACCCTTGAAGGGCGCTATTTTTTCTTTTGTTCTTTTCTTTTTTCTTTTGCTAAATTTCTTGTAAGGCGTTGTCAAGTCGTTTCTTTTTCTTTTTTTCTTTTAGTTAAATTTTTGTAAGGCGTTGTTTGTGCCCCCTTGTATACTTCCTCGTATATCTTAGAATATATATATATATATATATATATATATATATATATATATATATATATATATATATATATATGGAGAGAGAGAGAGAGACAGAGATTCATTGGATATTGGCAGTTTTTTTTTTTTATATATATATTAAAGGTAATACTTAATGAATTATGTCTGTCTTATCTTATATTTCACCAGGGGAGAAGCAAAGAGAAAGAGAGAAGACGGTGATGATGATGATGATGTGATGATGGAGGGCAAGTAGCTTCAACCCATGTGTTACCTAGTTTATGGTTTGATCACTTCACTTGTGCATACAAACTGATTCCTAACCCGCAATGAGTTTTAGTCGTTTTTGTTGGTTGAATTGAAAACTTTCAAATGTATGTTTTTTCGTCGAGAACTCAAAGAGGGTTTTTGGTGAGCATTAAGTTGTCTATAGAGAATGGTCCTCGACCTAGTTGGGTTCATTGATTGCTGGGGATGCAAGTGAATGAGGGTTACTTTGTAAAGCGCTAGTTAAGTTATTTTTGCTGCTTGTCTCACTTTGTCACAACTTTAGGGTCCTTCGAGTTTAAACTTCTCCGTCCATACACGCTGTTCTCTTTACCATTGACACCATCAACCTAGCGGTAGCAATAGGAGAACTGCTATTAATTTTGATTCATTTTTACGTTGCCTAAGCCAATTCATATTCAGAGCAGTGAATTATTAGTTGGGGGTTCAGGGAGTTTCAAGAGAGTGCAAACGACAGAGGAAGAGAGCCAGGGGGTTTCATTAGTTGCCTTGTTGTTCATCCTCTCTAAACTCGCTTGGCAATCCTCTTCTATTCATGGTTTAGTGCCTCCACTGTCGCCGGGTGCAGCTTCTTCGCATGAAACAAAATGCCAGAGGCTCGCCCATATGTCCAATCTGGTTTTAAACATTTTTTTTTTTGTGTTCACCATGCCCTTTGAAGTTTCTTCAGGACACACCTATGTCTCTTGAAGTTTTTACCGATACACTTATCCCCTTGTCATGACAAGATAGACAACAAGGCGTTAACAATACATACGTGGCATTCATCACGCATTTTTTGCTTATGACACAACCATCCACCACATGTAATAAAGACTTACAACAATCACATGAGCACCAAGCCCAAATGCGAAAGTAAATCATCGGGATTGCCAATCAAGCCCAAAACCTATAACAACATACAAAATTAATAAGGACATAAAATATCCAAAAATATCAAAACTACCCTTAGACCTCCATAACAACCCCTTCTCCTACCCCGCGCTCCGCGCTCTTCCCTTCTGTACTTCACCCTGGCCGCATCGTGCCACTCAACCTCCTTTTTTTTCTTTTTCTTTTTTCATTCTTATTATTTTTTGAAATCAATATTCAGCCTCCATTTTAAACATTTTAATTTTATAATTTGATAACATCTTATTTTCATTATTTTAAAAATGTACTTAATAAAAAAAAATTATTTTTAAAAAATTATTTATTCATTATTTTTATTTTCTTTATTATATATATTTGTTTTACTTAATAAATAAAGTAAAAAAAATAATTCAAATTTTAATATATAAATACATTCACCTATAGCAATAAATCAAGAAATTGAAGATTTTAAATATTTTTTAATATTATTATTTTTATGTATAGTAATAAAAACCATGAAGATAATATCTTTAATTATGTTATAAGGAAATATATGAATGATAATTAATTTATAAAAGGAATGTTGGCTATCTTTGTAAAGTAAATAATTAGTTGCCTTAAACAGTAAGATTATATGCAAATTTAGGTTCCCCAAACACTTATAAATATTCTTCTCCTATTTGTATTTGACACATCAAAGTAATGAGTATAAAACATTCTTATTCGCTCTACGTGACTTTCAAATTTCTCTTCTTCATGCTTTCTTGGTTTACAACACGCTATCAACACGAATTGCTTTGCCTTGAAGGTACTCCTATGATCTCGGAGGATATTTAAATTTTGCTTTATGTCAATTTTGATTTTTTATAGATTAATGTAGTTTTCTAGAAGAAAAGATTTCGTTATAAGTCAAAATCTTTATTATTTTTATCAATTTATTATATACTTTATTGTTATTATTTTGTCATATGTTAAAAGTTTGTTCCTAATGTTAAATCTCACAAAATTCGAGTTTATGACATTTGATATTTGGGAAAAGAATTATCCATCTTGAATCATTGGAAGTAAATAAACTATTAAATTTTGATGAAAAGTCTGGTCTAGTCTGATTGGTTTGAATTGATTCCCGGTTAATACAATATCATCCCAAATTTGTGGGCCATGAATGAGGAACGGCATGAATTGCAAAGCCAGTTTACGACTGCAAAGGCAATGTTAGGTCTTGTCAATTGTAGGTATTGTAAACTGCCGACTAACTAACGAAACTGAGTAGCATCACAAGGAGGAGATCCGTCATGGAGAGTAAGAGTAGAAGATACTACAAGAGGTGTAGACACAAGTTTTTCTATATCGAGAGAGAATGTCAATAGTATATTCTGGTTGAGAAAGGAGGCTGACTAGGTGGGTGGAAACCTAAACACCTAGAAAATACTATATGGCCATGGTCCTTGAGCGAAGTGCTCACAAGCTGTTACCAACTCCGATCAACCCAAGAGGATCATTACCTATGAAAATAATGTCATCAACATAAACTAAGAGGTAAGCATGAAAGTCACCCTCTTGAAAAATAAAAAGGGAAGTACCATACTACGCTGAAGTGAAGCCTAGCTGAAGAAGGTAAGAGAGTAATTTAGTGTACTTTGCTTCGAGGAGCTCGCTGAGACCATAAAGAGATTTCTTAAGTTTGCAGGCATAATGAGGATAATTAAAATCAATGAAGCTAGGAGGTTGTGACATATAGACATCCTTGTAAAATGTCTGATGGATAAAAGCGTTGTTAATATCAATATGGCGTAGTGACCAACCTCGAGCAACAGCAAGGCTAAGAACCATGCTCACAGTAGTAGGCTTAACCATAGGGCTGAAAGTATCATGATAGTCAGTGTTTGGACGTTGGTGAAAACTTATAGCAATAAGGAAAACTTTGTGATGCTCAATGGTGTCATCCTTAGCATGTTTAATATGAAACATCCACTTGCACTCAACCAGATTTTGTGACATATAAGAAGGAATGAGATCACAAAGTACCATTCCGAAGAAGGCCATCAAATTCCTCAGACATAGCATGTCTCCAAGGGGGATACTTAAGAGCTTGAGAAATAGTATGAGGTTTGGTAAAACTAGAGGTTTGTGGACCAGCCCATATTTTGATTTGCTTATGGATTTGATTCTTGAGCCAGTAATCATAAGATGGGTATTTTCTCTTATGGTGATAGAGGTTGGTGGCGTGGTGGCATCAAGATATGATATGGATAATTGACTGGCACAGACGCGGGGAATGTATTTTCCAAGGAGAGTAAAGTGATGAAGACTCTAGTGAAGAATCGCACGGCAAAGGATAGAGCGTCGCGAGGAGGAGCTACGACAAGACTGGAACTATAAAGTGAGGTGAGGGAAATGATGAGACAAGAACAGAGGACTTAGACGAGGGATAAGAGGAAGTGGTAGAAAGTGGGAAGACTGACTGAAATTCATGACGTGACTTCTATATGCAACCCAAAGAAGAATCTAAACAACGGCACTTTGAGTATGAGTAAATCCTAAGAAGACACATGGAGAAGAGCGGGTGATAATCTGTGTGGAGAATAAGGTTGAAGCTAAGGATAACAAAGGCACTCAAAAACACGAAGTTTGAGAGATTAGAGGTTAACCCCAAGAGTTTTCAAAGGAAGATAACATACCAAGACTTGTTTTGGGCATATGATTTATAAGATAGGTGGCAATAGAAAAAATATATGACCAGTAAGAAAAAGGGAGAGATGCATGATGCAAAATAGTAAGACTAGTTTCAACAATATGACGATGGCGACATTAAGAGAAACCATTATATTCCGGTGTATGAGGAGGTGAGGTAAAATGAGTTCCATGATGAGCCGGGAAGGGACGAAGTGCAAGAAATTTGCCCCCATTATCACTATAAAGTTGTATAATTGGAAACAATTAAAAAAATTTTCAATAATTTTCTTGAAGTGAATAAAAGTATCATGAAGCTATACTTACGTTCGAGTGGATAGAACCATATATAACGGTGCAAAGTGGGATCAACAAAATAACAAATGAAAATCATCATTAGAAAGAATAGAAGTCCAAACAGAAAATTAAATCTAAAGGAGCAAACAAAACAAGGGTGGAATTGCAGAAAGGTAATTTGTGACTCTGAGACATTTGCATGAATTGTAATAATAAGAATTAAGAGATCCCAAGAAATCAAGATTTGATTAGATGTAGCTAAAATGGAAACTAACTATCGATAAAATGACCTAAACGAATGCAATAGGTGTAGACGCTTGACACTAGAGTAGGAAAGTAAGTAAAGGAGTTCGGTTGTATAGATGTTGACCATACATAGACACCATCTTTAATCGTCTCGATGCATTAGAGCAGCCCCGATCGCGAGGTCCACCTACTTTGAAGGGTATTGAATAAAATCTAACATAAATGTGGTTAGTGAAACAAGTTGGGGAAAATAGAAATTAAGTTCTTTTTCATAGTGAACACAAAGCACATTATCTAAAGTAAGAATTTGAAGGGGAACAAAGAGTGAGAGTGAGCCAATATGTGAGATAAAGAAAGGCCCATTTTTCATCACCAATTAAAACATTCTCATGTCTGAATGGCATTGAAGAAGGGTTGCCAAGATTAGCGATGGCCATGGTGAGATGAGCTGAGTCTAAAGTCATACCAGAAAATGGACTCGGATGCGTAATTATGTTGGCACAAGGAGTAGAATAGGTGGATGGTTTGAGTGTGCGACGTTGATGTAGAGCGATGGGGATTCCTTTGAGATCACGAGCGACTTGTGTCATGTGTGCCTTGAACCACGACAAATTTGGCATGTCGAAGGGTGGGCGTGTGGAGGAGATCGGCGTGTTTGTGGAAAGGAGAAATATCCTTGTGGCTCGCGGTATCATGAGAATAATTGAATGTCAATAGGATAGATTTAGGGCACAAACCATGTCACTCTAATATATAAATTTTGGAGAACACATAATCTTCATTAATATTATTAAAGAAAATGTGAAACATGTATACAACCAAGTAAGGTTTCCTAAACTAATAAGGAAATTACTTAAAATGAAAAAAATAAAAAGATAAATATGAAAACTAATTCATAAAAAATGATATGGAAAAATTTTAAAAATAAAGGATAAATATAAAAAGCTTAAAAGATAATTGCAAACTAAATTAAACAATTAAAATAACTTCAATCGCCTTATCATTCTTCATCAAATATTTCTTACTTTTTGCCAATTGGGACGATACATGTACATTAATGATACGTTTTCCCACTTTTTCTTATTTTACTTTAGGAAAATAGCAAAAAAATCATGAACTTTAAGGAGTTTTTCATTTATATCCAAAACTAAAGATATATTTTCTTTTTAAATATAGGAATTTTCAATTTAATTACAAATGTTGCCTGACTTTAACATGGACAATCTAATGCAGGGCATTCGATGAGGGCAAATCTCTGTTGACATCTTGACACCCAACTTCATCGAGTTTTCAGACATAAATAAGTTATTTAAAAAAAACTAAATAGGTTGAAAACTGTAAATAATACCCAAACTAGTGTTTGGCCACATTAGCATACACATCACAATGTCATAATATTGATCATAACATTATAATCTTTTTTTTAAGTTAATGTGGTAGCTTCAGACTACACATTGAACTTAAAAATTATAATGTTGTGGCCATGACTAGGCATTCACATAAAAAAATTTTTCAATACAATGCAAGACTTACCGATCGCGGGTATTATGAATAAACTAATGTCATGGTCGCGATCACGACATTGGTGTTTTTCTAAAAAATGATGATTTGAAATTACAACTCACTATCCAAATTACAACCAATTACTCATATCCAAATTACAACCAATTCATCTAAATTAACCAATCAGATCCAAATTACAATCAAACAAACTTTGATTTCTCATATATAAACCAAGTTATATAAATATAAACACAACGTAATACAAATATAAATAGATATCAATGAGCCCCACATGGTGGAGGCTTTGTCTTTCTCTTAGGAAGCCTATAATACACAATTAGATGATTTGTAGGGCATGTGCAATCTGAAATGGAGCTGATGAAGTTGATGGTGGAACAACTCACTGTCAACGTGGAGCGTGAGGTTGCCTAGGTGGGCATGCACCTAACTTTGAAATGAGGTCAACCATTGTCATCAATGGGAGGCAATGCAAGTGATGGTGAGGTTGTAGATGGTAACCATGTGGCCTTTAAGGGTGGAGATGTTAGTGATAATGGTGGGAGCATTACAGGAGCGTAAAGTCTCGAGTGGTGTGGAATACTCGGGTGGTATGAAAGTCTTGGGTGGTTTGGAAGTCTGGTGCAAATGGGGGTAGACGATGTGATGGTGCCAACATCATCTTATCAAGAGAATGACCGCTGAAGACGATCACTAGGTCAACCATAACCTCGCCCACGACCTTTCCCTTTCCCTTGACTCCTTGACATTAATCCTAATTGTAGTGGATGACATAGGAGGTTTGATGGATGGTCCATATGACATAAATGTCTCCTCATTGTGTGCAACAATGCGATGGTCCTCTTCAATAAGGTGTAAAACTGATCTAGCAATATGATGAATGCCTTAAAAAAAAAGCTTGAGGTAGCCCCATGAGATCTACTAGCAATGTCAACGATCTTAGAGATCTAGAAAAAAAACGAAAAAATTGTAAATTTTTAATCTTTTCATTAAAATTTGAAATATAATTGAGAATTTAAAGACTCTTACTTACCAACAAGTGAGATGTTGTAATTGTATTATGATGCCTCATTTGATTACTATGGAGTGGTGGTGTGATCAAACGTCGTGCAATATATCGATACCACTCCATATATGGATCATGGAAGTCCATAATACCAACCATAAAAGGTGATGTGATGATTCTCTCTGCATGCATAGCCCATAATAAACGTGATTGCGGTTTGATATCGCTCCATATTGTACTTAGGTTGTCCTTGTCTGTCAACTAAGCTCTTACTCTATCAAGTAAGATGGAGGTATCCCCTGATGAAGCTTGAACCGATGCAAGACTCACTCCAGACAATGCTACAATTTGTTAGGCACAAAGTGTGTTTGATATATGCACTACAACCTAAGATACCGTAAGAGCACGGGCCGCATAAGTAGTAACAACATGGACTAGAAAGTCTGAATATTGTTCCCATGGAAGGTGCGAGATGGGATCAAGTACCTGGGTAATCGACTCTTCACTATCCAAGCTATCGATTTTTGATGAACATATGACTAAAACTAAAATATAGCTATATTGAAACAAAATAATTTGATCAATGTTAAGTTTTCCAAGGATAAGAAGATTTTAAAGATAAAAACTCAAGGTTAGAAACTAGGGTTGGTTACTTCAATTAATGTTTACTGGTTTATATTTGATAAGTGCAACTTATGCAAATGTATACTTGTGCTTGCTCAAGGGAATTAATATGAGGCTCTCACTCTCGTGACTCACCTCGATTTCTCACACTAACCCCCTATTCACCGCTAGGTTCCTTTAGGCGATTAAATGTGATACTTTTCTAAAGCATTTTTTCCTTAGGTATCATATTGGTCACCGCTATGTCCCTACAATAGGAAAATCCGAACTATGCTAGATTTGATCATCGCTAGGTCCCTACAAATCCAGCATAATGCCTAATTGACGCTTTACCCTAATGAAATCTATTTAGTACTAGCCATTACTAATTTCCTAAATTTCTTTGATTAGACTAAATTGAAATACATTATGAAGAGTTAGTCAAGGCCTCGGGTCAATTTCCAGCTATCACTATGGAAGCCCTAGGTCAATCTTTCCTACTTTAGGTCTCAAGCATAAATTCCAACACATTAAATTGGATAGAATCATAATAATTCCGAATTTGCATCAATTAGCATCAACACAATCACACATTCACAAAATTATTTTAAAAATTATATAAACCAAACATTAATATCAATAACCAACCCTATAGGATAGTTTAGCTCCTCATTACAACCCTCAAATAATTCGAAACATGAGGATTTTGCAGATCAAAAAATAGAGAAATAGTTGAGAAAGGAACAAAGGAAATACAAAAACAATCGAGACGAGATGCCTCTAACTAGGTTCCAAGCCAAACACCCTTAAATGAACTGACTTCGCAACTTCATATCCAAAGGAAACCAACAACAAAATATCAAAAACCCTAGGAAAGGAAGAAACTCCTCAAAGTTCATGCCCTAACCCTAAAATGCCGCTTAATCATCAGAAACATTGATTATGTGAAGCTTCGAAATCGCTGAGAAATGGTCCTAAAATTATCATGGCAAGAGGGTGGTCCATTGTCGTGATGTCGCGACATTATAGTAGCTAAGCTCCAATATTTTGCGAAATTCCTTTGATGTCGTGACATCAACAGTCTTGATGTCGCGACATGACAGTAGTTGCGCTTCAAGTCTTACCATATGAGATGATGCCAACATATCAACCGCTTTGATGTCGCGGACATGGCAAAGGGCTTCATCCGACCTTGGTCTTTAGATGGCTCGATGTTGCAACATCATAGGACTTGATGTCGCGATATGAAGTAGTTTGGGTTTGGTGTTTGAGGATCTGTCGCGACATAGGGCCTTCAACAGCAACAACACTCAATTTCTTCCACATTCTTGCCTCTTTTGCTTAGGTTTTTCTTTCTTACCAAAGTAAGAGAGGAATTTAGCTTGTATTTAAACTACATAGGTGTGAATTTAACATCATAAGCTCAATAATTGTAAGAAATAAAGGCTCAAAACAAGATACAATTCACAACTAACAAATACCCCCAAACTTACCTTTTTGCTTGTCCTTAAGCAAAGAAAATACACATTTTTGGAAGACAAACAAAACAAAACTTGTTGAACTTAATGAAAACACCTTGTGCTTATTCGTCTTAGGGATCGAACCACTCAACAACACAAAAGAAAATTTCCAAGATAGGATCTACTCATATAATAGATTGACTATGAATTAAAACAAATCCTGGCCCAAAGTCCTTCCAAAGAGTGTGTGTGTGGAAGTCCTAATCAGTTAATCGCACTTAGATGGAATTAAGAGATCTGTGAAATGAGTGGAGATCTCTTACTCATATGATGTTTCCATGACTTATGAGTGCACACAACCTCAATAGGTTTATTAGGCATACCATTCTCCACTAATGTAGACAATTCCCAACCTAGGATCAAATAGGTCTTTATAGATATCTTATAATGTATGTTTACAGGTAAAGGGTAGTTGAATAGATTACTTGAGTTCATATTTACACAAAACATACAAATTTTCTTTTTTCTTCAAGAGATCTACCATCCTCTCTCAAATTTATTTCTTTCATTATTGAATCTCTTAAGCTTCTCCTTAAACTTAGTCATTGCATCTTTTATCACATAGTTATTCCCAACTTAGCTCATTTTCACTCATTTTCACAAGAACACCAAGATGCTTTATTCTTCATGGATTTTAAGAAATGGATTAGTACAATGTTCAACCTCCTGCTTTCACCACCCTATGTAACCCAGCTCGTCAACAACTCTGACTGCCGCCTGGGTACTAGTTTTAAAACACCCCTACAAACTTAATCTCACCAAGTAGCTATGAGGTTAAATTTACTCTCCTGATATCCAAAACTCATATATTTTTAAGTCCATTTTTATTGAATATTTTAGGCTTAAAGGTTCCATTTCATGCATAATTATGAAATATTTACCAAATTTGTGTTGTTTTTATGTGTTTTAATGCAATAAAGAAAAGAAAGAAAAGTAGCAAATTCGCTTTAAATGAGTAAGGCAACAGAATGTAAATTGTCATAACAGTGAGTAGGTTAAACAATTGAGCCTCTGTCACAAAAAAAAAAAAAAAATCATGAAGAACAATTGAAAGAATGTCGCGATATTTCAAAACTCAATCGCGACATAAATTGAGAAGAATGCTTGGAATACAAGTCAAGTTTGTAGTGACAATTAAAACTCTACCACGACATATTATTAAGAAGAAAGAAACAACTTTGTCGTGACATTTCATATCTCTGCCACGACACAATATGAAGGCTGAAGATAGAAAATCTCTATCGCGACACTTCACAAATTTCTGTCGCCAAATGTGCTTAGAAGGACTCCTGGATGTGAAATAAAAAATGTCAAGACACGAAAATAATTGTCATGACAAAAAGAGGAGCAAATGAGAAAGCTATTGTCACGACGAAGAACCCTTTGTCGAGACAAAAGTTGATAATAGTTCACTGTGATGTAAAGGAACTTTGTAGCAACATAGTTTCTTTTATCGCGATAAAACTTTTCAGAAATCAACAACATAGGCAAAGATGAATATCACGACAATTCAAGTTATGCTAAAAATTATTGATGAGTCAGCAGGCGAGGTCGACATCGGGGTTCAAGACGCTAATGAAATTGAGTAAAGAGGAGGAAGAACTTTGTCGTAATAATGAAATCTATGATGCGACATTAGTTTACGATGAATGTTAAGCTGCTATGTCGTGACAAGCTTAAGACAAAGGCTAAGGACAAAGAAGGCGCAGCTTATGTCGTGCGACAAACAATTCAAAGGCTACATTGAAGACATAAGCGGGCTTTGTCGCAACATCCTCCTGACAAAGCTAAAGACCAAGGCAGGTTGCTGCAATGTGCGACATAGACTAACTATGTCGACATTGATTGAAACACAAAAAGAGTGCTATTTTGAGTCCTGGCCCCAAGATAGGTTTTGAGAGGTGCTTTTTGCATACTAATCATATTAATTAAGCCGATTGACATGTGCGAGTCGATTAGTGACTATTGATTTTGTTTAGAGGTTGTTTTTGATAGTTTGCGGGTTTTTGTGAGCCTCCGCCTGACATATCAAGCTTTGCCTCGTAATTGTGATGTTTTATATTGAGTTCGTATGAATTCTCGGCCCGATTTCATCAAGCTAGGGATGAAGAAATGTCATTGGAAGTGAAGAAATACAAGCCCGATTAGTGGAAGCGGTAAAATTAGACAGTGATTTAAGCTATGGCATGTGAAATTTATGAGATGCGAAATTTAGCAATAGTAGCGAAAATTTAAGCGATCCTGGCGAATTTCACTATGCCATATTTTATTATCATAGCGAAAGATTACGTGCATAGCGAAAATTCAAATTTCGCTATGCACACAGGCCCTATTATGATAAGCGAAATTCCTTGTGCATAGCAAAAATCTTACTCTTTTGTGATCCAAACGACCCGTTTGTATAATTCCCATTTTTGCCCTCAATGTAATCATATTGTTTTACCGTTTTTTGGTATTTCACATCTCTTGTAAATTTATATAAGCCACTTTATAACATTTGTAACCACTAACTTTGCTAACTTTCAATCCTGACTTTTCCCTTTTGGTCCAGTTTCTCTCTTCTCTCTCTTCTTTCTCTCATTTCACGGTTGCCAAACACCTTTGAGGATGACAACTCAAAGGATGTTTAGCTAAGCCTCAAACAGCGAAGAGGAGGGTTGCTAGGTTACAGTTAATGGTGGTTCACGGGTGTTCCTTTATTTTATTGACATATCTTTGCATTTATGTGTTCAAACTTTCCAAACTAGGAGTTTAATGCTATTTAATGTATTTCCTTTGGTCAATACTTGGCATGCTTCGGGGAGTTGATGTATTCTTAATGGTAAATACAACGACATCATTAGATGTCATTCTGAGCCATGAATGGGTTAAATGGCAGTTTCAAGCGCTGAAGCATTAAATGTTCGAGTAAAATGTTGTAAGTTCAGCTAGGGAATGTTTTAAAGGTTGGTTTTTAAAGTTAAACAAAGATCCGGTTTTTTGTAGCTATGACTATATGTCATTTGCCTAATCAGAGGAAATAACCCGAGGGTTACCTTTATAGCCTCATTGGACCAATCTATTGACCCCGAGCCTTCAGGTCTCCATTCCACCTTATTTTTAAAATTGTTTGATTAGCTAGTGACACTTGACATGCTTTTTATTGAAATCGAAGTCCAAATGAAAGCCTCACCATTTTGAATCATGATACAAATCATTTGTAAGATGAAAACCCATCCCCGTGTTCGACCCTAGACCTACCTCTTTGGGTAAGCTTGACTCTGACGTGGGAGAATATCAGGATACAAAATTTTGTTGATTCCGGATCACTTCGTGCCACGAAGAATCAAGTGGTGTGGTTGCCGGGATGGTGCGAACTCTGATTGATGAGTTGATATGTACTTGTAATCCTCATTACAAGTATTGGTGACCTTTAAACCTTTTGATTTTCATTCTTTATTGATTTTGCCAGGTCCTCTTTGAAGTACATTTTTACCATTACAGTCATTTTATAATTTGGCTAACACTAATCTTTTGGCAAGCCTTGTTTGTGTTCTTTGCTTTGTCCATTTGTATTTGGTGTTTTATCATCAGCAGGATAGAGACATTCGGAGTAGACTACAAAGTACGCCTGGCCCAGTCAAGGTTGTGAAGTCGGTGCCTGATGGCAAATGGATCCTCTACCTGAGGAACAACGAGGAGTAAACGACGGCTCATGAGATCCGACAACATCTGGAGTCAATGAGGACCACATACCTTCCTAGGGTGGAGTGCACCTTCTGCGTCGGTAGCGGGCCAGCAGCGGTGTATAAAATAGATACTAAGTGCGCAAGTACACGTAGCCCCAAGTAATATAGTGTACTTAATGTACGGATATCGATCCTGGGGAAAGATAAATTGACTACGGAGATTACCTTTTGACAAATATCACGAACTAAATGATTATAGGGTAAAATTGTGAAGCGCAACTAAGCTATTGATTAGTAAATTAATGAGTGTTGGCGCCTAGGTTAAATGCGCCCCCTATCACGTTCAATGGATTACTTTTCTAAAGATAGTGTTATTCGATATATTTGTAATATGTCGATTGGCAATTGATCTTGCCCTACGAAATATCCTCTCTAAATTATGTCCTTTATCTAAGTGAATAAATAAAGTATATCTCCTATCTAGGCTAGGTATTAAATGCTTAAATGTTCTAACCCCAAATACCACCTTGAGTTTGGAATATCTCTATTAACCGAATGGCTAAAAGTGCTCTACCCGAATCTTTGAATACCCTCATCTCTCGAATCTCGGATCTCCGGTGTGATTATGCTAACATTGGCGGGCATTATCATATAATTGAAATCACGAGGTATAGAGTAGATATGACAAATTAATAACAAATGAATAACATGAAGATCAAACTTTAATCCATTGTTAAAATGCCAGGGGGTTTGATGTAACCACTAGAAAGAGATCTAAACATAATGAAGAAAAGATGACATTTAATAAAGAAAACATTGTTCTAAGATCAGGAAATATCAGTGTTACAATCCGGGCACTTCCTCGAAGTCAATGTCACTCTTGCTCTCGAAGCACTTGTGCCTCTAGTTAAGTGCGCCTCGATCCCGATTTGAACCCTGTTTGCTTTTAATGATGGCGGTGCCGAGGCGGCGTCGCGGCGTGGTATTGTCCCGGGGCGGTGCCCGACCATGGTGGCGTCGCGGCGTGGTAGCGTCGCGGCGTGGCGATCCTTCCTTGTTTGCTCCTCCTTATTTCATTGCTTCCAGCTGCGCATGCTCCGATGAACACATGTCACGGACACGAAATCGGGGATCTGGCCACCAAAAACTATTCCATTATTATAAAATAAATGTAGAAAATGCGAGCGAAGCCAGTGTAAGATGAGTGTTTTAGGCCTCCTCACACCCCCAAACAGTTTCTTGCTTGTCCTCAAGCAGAAGCAGAAACTCTAAACAGGCGTTTTGGAAGACATAATGTAACTCACTACTGCAATAGTGCACATGCTGAAAAATAGAGGGGATCAATTTGGATTGACTCACATACTGCTTATTTTGCTCGATGTTCGATAAGAACATCTGGATATTTGACTTTGATGAGGTCGATTGAGATAGGTGAAAGCCGACTAGTGCATCAAATCCCATGAGGTGTTCAATAGCCTTTCCCAAAATCCTATGTGCTTATAATGGTGACCTCGAATGTGCACATAGGTCTGATACCCCCAAACTTAAGCTCAAGCCCACCTATTAGGAAGCCAGACTAGACAAGGATAGGAGACGCACCCATTATTATGTTCACATACCTAGAAATGTCATATGTACCAAAACAAAATGGAAGACTGAGTGCCGAGAAGTTTTGGCAGGTATTTCACATGGCGAGGATCCGTGGTGACTCCCCACCCAGTTGGTTAAAGGGCACGGGCATTCAATTCCCCTTCAAACTTCACGAACACTCCAGCAGCCAAACTCCATGACCCTAGGTTGCGTGAATGATCCATCTTACATCCCATGTAGCGGAGTAGTAAAGTCAATGACTCCCGGCCGGTTAGCTCTCGGGGCATTAGGCTTTGATAGGCCTCGGATGTGCAGGATTCCCGATTGGATGATCAGCTTACTATGCATATACCTATTTTGTCATATTTCTTTTTTTCCTCTTTTCTATTGTTTTTGTATTTTCTCTTTTTGGTTGGGGCTCGATAGCGATCCTCTTTTGATTAGGTGTCTCGTCACTCAAATAGTTCCAGTCTCCCTAGGTTGATCAGACTTTAGTAGTTGGTTAGAAGCATATGCATACTACGAAAGTCACTGAGTGTGTGAGTGTGATAGGGTTTTGAGAACACAGTTCTTGACACAAAGGGTTGATTCCATAACCCTTTGACTATTCGAGGAAATCTGAATGCAGAGCATCAGCTGGAAATGTATGTAATTGAACAAGTTTATAGTAGACTCGATCAACATTGATCCTCCAATTTCAACATGGCACCTGTGATATGTAATTACTAAACGCAAGAATGTCCTAAAATATAATCAAACAACTAACACATGACTCATGAATGAAAGTGCGATGTAAAATAAGTGAAACAAAACACACTATTATCACAGGAACACTAAAATACTACACACTGCACTAAAGCCAAAACCTGATAAACAAAACACAAAACATGGTACCCGATCACCAAATCCACTCCCCCAAACAAATATCCGGTGTCCCCAGCAGTAAGATAAAACATAGAGAGTGAGGAACTCCTGAATATCACTGCGGTGGAGGTGGTGGTGGATGGTGAAAAGCCATTTGACGGTGGGCTGCATGAAGCTGGCTAACTGTTTGTGGGAATGATGGCACGATTGGCGGAGCGTCATATCAGCATAGCGCCTCCGTGTCTGCAATGTAACGGACTCGGTGGTCTTGGGTCTCATCCCGGAAGGCGTCAAAGCGCTCAGTGAGTGAGAGCAATGGGTCCTCAAGATCTGGTGAAGGACTGGGAGGAGTGGCCTTTGTGGGCTGGCCCCGGGGAGGTGGTGGAGGTGGCCCCGGGATCAGTGGTGGAGGTGGCTGGGACGGTTGGCCAAGGTCTCCGGGGATCGCCCGAGGATCCATAACGAGCCGATGCCTCCGCAAAGCTGATCCTCGTTCGAGGCTCTGGCCTGAATCGTAGGCCCCCTCAGGTTGCGGGACACCAGGTGTGTCCCGCTTGACCGATATTGCCTTGATCGGATGAAGCCGGGCCTCATTGTACGTCAAGGGCTTCCCAGGCTTGTTTGCACAAGCCAAATATCGAAGAAAAGGGTGCCCAGGGTTCATCTTAGCATCCGGTTATGGAGGATGGCATCCTGATAACCTGCCCTGACATCGAATGGTATATCTGTATGATGGCGAAGTTGGGCAAGGCGAAGGCAGTCTCCTCACACATTGTGTCGGGATAAGGCAGTGATGAAGTGGTGCCAAACAGCAGATGTAGGCCCGATTCGGCCTTGAGAGGTGTACTTGGCCCGCCTTTGATGATCCTCCACTCACCCTGGCCTTTGGTCAATACGCGGATGACCTTATGGTAGTCGGGATGCTCGCAGAGCTGATCAAAGGGTCCCGGGTGGACATGTTCTAGGCCATAGAAACTATTGATCGACTGCTGCTTGGCCGAAGTAAACGATATACCTCGCACCACGACCTTTTTGAGGACATGGGACGCGAGGTTGAGTAAATTCTCGAACTACGCTCATTCTTATTTGGAAGGCTGAGGGTTGGCATAAGGCATGCCACCCCTTAGCCTCGATTGTCTTTCTAAAGAAATCATCGGGGTGATGAAACCCTTCTCATAATGAAGAGATCGGTTTTGCAAATTGTGCTAAACGTCCGCGGTAGCTGCGTTTATAAAATGTATGAGGCATCGAGCCAGCGGGTCGGAGTCCTCGATGAAGTGAGCCTCAGCTTAGCGAGCAACTTGCCTCTTGCGGTTTATATTGACTTAGGCAAAAAGCTTCGAACACCTAATGTACCACAGCAAATCCTTCTAAAACTGCCTAATGACTCCTTGAGCTAAATGGGACTTCAAAAGACCCTAAGGAACCTAGTACGACCGAAATAGACCACTAAAGACCTATGAATTACCTAAAGATCTCTAAGAGATTACACAGCCTTCAAATGACCACAGACTCTTATTGCAAGCTAGAATGGGCACACGGTGGTGGAGATGCCACTATGACAAAGCGGCCAAGAAGGGTGGCTTACGGTGTTCGTGACGAGAGTAGTCTTTCGGGCAGTGGGATGGGAGCTGGCGGTCGGTGCGGTGGGATGCGAGAGCTAGTTTCGATGAGTGAAGGTGTGTGAGGTGAAGAGCCAAAATGAACTAAACTTGGGCTAAAAACAGGGTCACGTCGCGACGTGCGGGTTCACGTCGCGACGTGGCAGAGGACATGACCAAATGACGTCGACGTGCGGGACCCGTCGCTGACGTGCGTGATAAATGACCAAGCGGCGTCGGGCGTGACGAGCAAAAATGGCGTGGCGACGCTTGAGAATCCGTCGCGGCGGTGAAACTTCAAAAATGGCGTCGCGGCGTGAAATCCACGATCAGCGGCGTGCGGCGAGATGAAATTTTGACGTGTGACGTGAGATCTCCGTCAGCGACGTGGCGAGTGTCTACGCGAAATTTTGAACACACAATTCTGCCCACTTTTGAGAACTCTCCGCGTGAAAACATCATTAAGATATTGAACACGCTGAAAGACTGTACCCACGCTTAAGTCTACTGATTAAACGTCGCGAAGCGCGTCGAGGTTTGTTGAAACCAAAAGTGCTGAAAATAACTAATAGAGGCGAAACTTAGAAACAAAGTTTTAGAAAACACAGGTTGCCTCCCAGAAGCGCTATGTTTAATGTCGTTGGCCTAGAGCAACCTGAATCTCGATAATCTTGAACACTTAGGATAATGAGAAATGTATGTGCATCCTAATAGTGCTCACTTGATACTCAGGTGGATGAAATACTCTTCTGTACATGCCCTTGTCTTCTCAGTGTCTTTCTATGCAATGACGGTTTGTCCACGAAATTTTCTCATGCGCCTTACACGATCTCGTATCTTGAAGTTGAGATATCTTCATATGTGGATCAATCGATAAAGATTTAGCCGTGAGTTTGGAAAACATGGAAAGTGATCTCGTCTCCTTGGACTCTTAGTTTGAGTTCACCTTCTTGCACATTAATTTGAGCTTTTCACATGGCTAGGAAAGGTCTGCAAGTATGATGGGGACCAGTCGTCTTAACTGCATGTCGAATGACAAAGTCTCTTTTGGAAGGGGACGGAATTACCAACTTCTGAGCACAATTTAGAGCTATACCTCGAGGGTGTTGGTATGACCTATCCTCAAGTTGTGGTGATTGTGGTTGATTTGAGTTCTCGACTTCAGCCTTTTAAACATCGTGGCATCAAGTTGATGCTGGCTCCCGAATCACGTAAGGCATAAGATACGATTCCTACATGAAGGCAGTATGCAAATTTACCGGATCTTGAAGTTTCGGGAAGCTTCTTTTGCGAGATGTACTTTATTCCTCGATTAAGGCAATGGTCCCATACTCTTCCAATTTCTTCTTACTTGCAAGATCTTTTCATGAATTTCACATAACTTGGCATATTCTCTAAATACTTCAAAAATGGTATATTAATATCTGAGTTTCTTGAAGATGTCAGAAACTTTCTTGACCTTCTCGATTTACCTTTCTTCAACCTGCGAGAATGCAGAGTTGGTATAATGAGTTCTTACTGTTTTATGCATTTCTCGGTTTCTTCCACCTTTTGTATTATCGCCAACGCCCTGCGCATCTAGTGGTTGCTCGTTTTCATGGGATACTTTGGTCTTGCTCCTTAATTTCAATTTCTTATCAGCTAGCCGCGCTCCGAGACTTCTGGCCCTTCACCCTTAGAGTGATGGCCTGCGCACTCTTTTCCCTTCTCCTGTGGTTTGCTCAATTGCTTCCTCGTAAAGAACTCACGTTTTCGCTTAATAAATCGCTTATTCACCCATCTCAGACTCTCCAAATTTCTCAACCTGTCATTGATTGTCAATCGAGCGTTCGCCGTGATATTCACCTTGGTCTCATTCATGAAGGCGGTGTGATGTGAGCATCCGGGCAAGGGCTTGTTCTAAGTCCACTTTTCTCGTGTAAGTGCCTACCAACTCGATTGATGGCATATTGTTCGATTGTTCCTCCATCCGCGCCCTTGATTGTTCTGACTATTCGTTCGACAGCCACGCCCACCCTTGTCCTCGATTCGACTCCTGTATTTTACCCCATACCTGGCCCTTGTTGTCGATCGATTCGATTAAACCCCACACAGACCGTCATCTGACCGCAAAGTGGTTTCCCGACCGACATTCTACACTACTATACACCACAGATTCACACAACTCCTATGGAGTGGTCTCAGATAGCATGTGGTTGTTCGCCGCCATTTAGTCGCTAATACCGAGCCACATGATTTCACGCATTGTTGAGTACTTCACGTCGTGCCACCCACCGTGGTTTATCGTGTAGCCTTCTTCTAAAGCACGATTAGTGTTTGGTCGCAAAGATCTTCCACATCTCATACCGGTTCCATGGTTTTCATCAATGATCCTACCAGGCATCTATCAATGCTCTGTTGTATTTAATTCACAGAAGGTGTGACTCGATCCATCCGTTAGTCGGTGGTGAGGACACTTCCGTAATAATTCATGGAACTCAATCCATGCTCACGTGAAGTTCTCCCCTCTAATCGACCAAACGTGAGTTGATCTCTCGCATGTTGTGCAATCTTCAAAGGTGGAAAGAACTTGGTCGAAACTTGTACCAATTCGCCTGGCGTGGTAATGGAATCGTGGCTGACTGGTTAACCACGCGTCGTTTCATCCCCGAGTGAAAGTGGGAATAACCATAACCCAGCTTCTTCGCGACTCCGTCGTTTGAATGGTATCGCAACTTGCGGAAGCTAGTCGGGCCGTAATGTTCGATTCTCGCTGGGGTAGTCCATGAAACGTTGATGTTCGAGCATTCAGACCGCGGACTCGACACTAAATTGTTTGCTTGAATTGGCGCCGTCTGACGCTATCAATAACTGTCGGTAAACAACCTATCTAATAGCATGTAAGGATCGTCTGTCAGACAAATGGCTCCTGGGCGCTTGATTCCTATTTCCGCTTCTCCGTGGTCTCACTTTAATCAATCGCCAAAATCTTTTTCTTCAAGCATTTTCCATGACTATTGAAGTTTCACTGCTCGTTCTCCGCTCTCGCGCATCCGTGGTAGAAGTCTTCCGCTCAGTGATCACGCGTCGACACCCGACTACCGTCGCACGATCACCGAAACTCAGACCGCAATAACACACAAACCAACAAAACCCACTGGTCAGCACTTGTAAAAATAACAGTGCAAAGAAAAATTCGTATTATCTGTGTGCTCACTTCTCTATATCAATTTAAACCTTTCTTCGCGAATCGCGCTTCAAAACTTCGACAGTCGAAACGCTATGTATAAATGAATGCCTATGCGCGTTATGCACGTAGCCCTGCAGAATATAGTGTTTGGTCACGACATTTGTCCATTGTGGAAAAGGTAAATTGACTACAGGTTCCGCTCGCATAATATCTCGAATAAATGATTATGTGGTAAAATTTAAGTAAGGAAACCGCAACTAAGCTATTGATTCTAGTAAATTAATGGTGTTTACGCCAAAGCAACTCATTTCCTACTAATGCCTTCAATGGATTACTTTTTGGCATAGTGTTATTCAATGTTTGTAATATGTCAATCAAGCGAGGTGATCTGCCACGTAAATATCCTCCTCGGTATATCCGCTCATCTCGTGAATAAAATCGAGGATATTCCCATCTCACTCGTTATTCAAATGCTTAAATTGTTCTAACCCCAAATACCACCTTCAGCTTAATATTCTATTAACTGAATTCCGCAAAGGCTACTTCACCCAAATCCCTAATACCCTCATCTCTCTAACTTATCTAAGCAGGGACTATGCTGAACATCGCCAGACAAGTATCATATAATTGAAATGCAGATAGAGTAGATAGCGACAAATTAATAACAATCGGAATAACATGAAGATCAAACCAGATCCATCAAATGATGTGTTTCGATGTAACCCCAAAAGAGATCTGTAACATAATGAAAGAAAAGATGAAACCGCTTAATAAAGAAACATCGTTTAAGATCCTGGAATATACGAAAGTGAAAAGTGTTACAATCCCGGTACTTCCTCTAAGTCAATGTCACTTGGCTTCGAAACTTGTGCCTCCGTCAGACGCCTCCCAATCTCCCGATTAACCCCATTTGCTTTTAATGATGAGGGCGAGCTGAGTCGAACGCCGCGCGACGCAGTGACGCCGCTGACGCAGCTTGACATAGGTGATCGCCGCGACGTGGTGACGCGCCGCGACGTGACGCTTCACTTCCTCATTACTCCCCTCGTCTAAACCGTCTAAAAGCTACTCTTATGCTCCAATGAACTCAGAATCACACCCGACACGAATCAAGGATCTAGCCACAAAAACTATACCATTATTATAAAATAAATGAAATGATCAACCGACGTGAGTGGTGATGAGTGTTTTAGTGACTCACTGATCCTGACCAACAACCTTAATCCAACATGGGGATCTGATTTACTCAATATGATCATCACATCACTCATCAATCAATATCTTTATATCTCATCACATCTCACATCATCCATTACTTCTCATTCTGCCTTTTTTTTTTAAATGGCATGGTTGTAAGACCCATTTCAGCTCCTCAAGCCCATAGCTTCATATGGTATGGAAAATGAAAAATCTTACACCACATACGGGATTTGAGGAAGTGGTGCATAACTTTAAGGAGTGGTGTAACCGATATGGATTTGATAAAGTTGAAGGCATTCCCATTAACTCAAGGACAAAGCCGTAACATGGCTTAATTCACCGAGACCAAGAACCATTAGAAGTCGGGCCAGAGTCAGCGCACCTAAAAATTCTTCGTCACAAGACCAACAATTTGAAGTAGGCAGATCTACACATTTGTCGCCCATGACAACAAAGGTTCTATCGTCAAGAGGGTCACATGGAGACCATTAGTAGCCACATTATGGTTTCACATCGACGCCAGGAATCATTTCTATGATGGTATGTCTCCAGCCACAAAGCAATCGCTTAGAAACTATGTGTGGAGGTGGATTTTCTCGAGCAAACCCATATGAGGCATGGACTTTGAACTATGCCAAACTCTGGGAAGGCATGGGATGAACCGGCCGCGGAAGTCGAAGAAAAGAAACACCCAATACAAAAGGAGGTGATGGCGCACTTTCCGAAGATAATGAAATGAAAGCAAATCGACCAAGACTTTGGATCCGAGGTCGAAGAGCCGAAATGAGAAATCAGCACAAATGCAAGCAAGAATGAGTTGCCCTATCTCAACCAAATTTTGTTTTAATTGTCAACAATACCACCTGGGAGCACCGGGTCTCAAGAGGTGCTCAATAAGAGACATACCGCAAGAGCATGCTCATGTCTTGGGTCAAAATAAGCCACCCATAAATGCCCATATGGCAACACCTATAACCCCAATTGAGAAATCCATCCAACCTTTCTTATGGAAGCCAAAACACCATGCATATAAATTTCAGAGTTAATAACAACATTCGCTCCAGCCATTAGCACAAAGAGCGGCAGCCCCACCTTCTTCCGCTGAGCAGGCACCGAATTTACAAAGTAGTAGGCACGCTTGTGGAAGAAACGTATAAAAGAATGTTCAAACTAATCAAAATTGAGGTAGTCTGTATTTCACTCAACAAGAAATTTGGCAAGATGTACTCGAGATTTGTGTTGTTCAACCACAGCTAGGTTCAAAAGGGAAATTCTTCCAGACACGAAGAAAACCGAGAGTAATGAAATGAAGCTCACCAAGATCCAAATGTAAGAACTGATGAAGTCAAGGCAAGGTGACTTTGAGAAGTAGTAAGATCCAGGACAGCAAATCCCAGCACCAGCCAAGACAATCCCACAAGAATGATCCACCGCAGAACAATCAAGAAAAGGAAGAGGTGAAGCTCACAAACTCTCCTCTCCCACAGCACTTCAAAAAAAAGAAAACGAATAACCAAACTGAAATTTTAGAGGTATTACGGCAAGTGAAAGTTAACATTCCTCTCCTTTGATGACATGATCAAACAAGTCCCTACATATGCAATTTTGAAGGACTTTATGTATAGTAAAAGAGGGCTTCACGTGAATAAAAAGGCCTTTTTGACTGAGCAAGTGAGTGCTATCATCGAGTGTGCACTCGTGAAATATAAGGACCCGGATGTCCCACAATCTCAAGCATCGGCAGGCAATAGTGTAGAAAAAAGCACTATTGCATCGAGTTACAGAATCACCATATTCCATGTAATTAAAGCAAACTGGTTCGGGAGAACTGGTTCACTCATCATACACCTGCTTCAGCCATAAGTCTATTAAAATAACTAAGGACCATTGGTGATGTTTTACCGCTGCGGATGGTTTCAATATTCAATGGATTTTGTCGCATCGACACGTAGCCAAGCCATGGAGCCACCTATGTGCCTACCTATATCGGGAAGGCTATTCTCGCCAGTTTAAACGCCAAGTAATAAACCGCCGTGAATGGGGTTATGTAACCCACGCTTAATACACTTTAGAACTCCAATATCTTCCATTTGAGTGAGGTACATGCGCCCAAATGAGACTGATCGGAAGGTTCCATGATAATAGATACACTCAAGAACAAAGCAATGAGCAAGAAGTGCAAGATGTGTTAACCTTAGTTATCCGAGTGCCTTGTAGAGCAACAAGAACCCCAATGGGCGAGCTAGTGTGGGTGTGTCGGAGAAAGAAAATAGAATGGCCCCCGCCGACTGGTGTGAAGGTCCAAAGAACCTCAACATGGGAGCCCAAACCCCTACCGCTGGAATTAAATATGTATTTGAAGACAACAGTAATGTCCAGCTGTAATATCATCATCAGCCACCACTTCACAGAGCATGTTCACAAAATCTCCTCAAAAGGAACAAGCGTCTTTCAAAATTTACTTGTTACATAAACCCAACAATCATGACTCACCACATTTAATTAGAAGAAGAATCAAAGTCATACAAAAAGCTCAGAGGGAGGTTGAATCACCAGAGGCAGAGGTCACATTGAATTTCGAACACACAGCCTTATCATTTACCCCATATCTGATAGCACTTTGCAAGCCCAAATCTGCAGCTAATAAGTCGCATACCACTGTAAAAACTAGTGTGGAGGAATTGCCCACCAATTTTACCACCGTCAGGAAGGGCATGCATATAGATTATAGGAGGTCTGAAGTAACAAGAAAGACTACTCCTTATTGCCCCTTCATTGATCAGCTTCTTTGAGAGAGCCCCTGACGTCCATCCCATTGTTTCTTGATGGGTATTCGTAATTTTTTAGATAGAGATTGACTTTAAGATCAAGAAAAAGACCACCTTTACTTGTCCATTTGGCACTTATGTTATGGCTGTGAGATGCCTTTGGCCTCGCAATGCTCCTACCACCTTTCAGATGGGCTCTAGTATGTTTGCTTACATGGTGGAGCTTATACTGGAAGATATACATGGATGACATCGTATATGGAGGTGATTTGGAGAATGTCTCTGACTAATCTCGACGCTTATCCCGCAGAAAGTACTGAAAGAACTGGGTGCTTAACTAGAGAAATGCCATTTATGGTGAACTATGAATTGTACTGGGCATGTTATTTCCAAATAAGTCACAAGGCAAATCAACATATTTCCAAACCTGTCGCCTCCAACAAATGTGAAAACGCTAGGGGAATTCTCGCATGCAAAAGCTTACGTAAGATTCATCAAGCGATTTTCTAAGATTGCTAAGCCCCTTTATAAGCTGCCAGAGAAAGATGCTAAATTGCTCGGCAATGCCGAGAGCTTAAGAGTCAAGTCCCATTCACCATCCAGTAGACTAATAAGATTTAGCACCCAATTAGCAATTGCTCTTTGAGGTGAGCTGCATGCAAGTGATCTTGTTATTATGCCCTTGGCCAAAGAGAAATGGAAAATCTCATGTAATCTTATTATGCAAGCAAAACCTGAATGAAGCAATGTAAAGGAACTATACCGTCACAAGAGAAAGTTGAATTGCTGGTAAGGGTCTGCAACCTTTAGACAAATTTCCCTCGAGGCATACTTAAGCGTTAGGTCTGATATAGTCATTTTTACAGATCATTCCGCTTTTGAAATATCTCCCCGATCAAGCAAAATGCTACAAGTAAGACTTATCCGATGGGTTCTTCGTCAAGAATTTAACTTGCAAATTAAGGACAAAAAGTGGGGTAGAGAATGTGGTGGCGTATCATCTTTCAAGATTAACAAATTTCGCTTATACCTACAAATTCGCCCATCACCGATGAATTTCAAGAATCTTTAATGCAACCGGAGAGCCCCGGTATGCTCACATTGCCACTTCTCAAGAACAAGAGAAACCCAAGATATCTGATTTACGCAGGTAAGTATTTTCAAAGATCCATTCCTATTATTGGGAAGAGTCTTCTTGCTGTAAATACCTGCGGTGATTAGATAATCGGGAAGCGTGGCAGTTCAAGAAGAACGAACAAGGAATTCTGCCACTCACAAAGAGTGTTCGTGGGTGGCTTCACTGCTCCTAAAAGACGGCATCGAAGGTGGTAACCGGTTTCTAATCGCCTTCCCTGTTAGTGCTGTGCTAACACCAAATGTGCCGAATATGTGATGATGCCAAAGGCTCCTGAAATTGTCTGCCGCCATATGATGCCCCGAACCCAGATTCTGTTGGTCAGCCATTCGAAGCAAACGGGGCATCGATTTTACGGACCTTTCCCCCACGCCTTACGGGTCACATACATATTGGTGGAGTAGATCATGTGTCCAATGGGTCGAGGCATCCCTCAGAAACCAACGATCACGTGGCGGTGCTCACCCTGAAAGCAAACATCTTTTCTAGGTTCGTGAACAAAACACATAGCATTAGGGGTTCACATTTGCTATAAACTCGAAAACCTCATGATAAGTATGGTGAAACACGCAGGCTACCCCTTACCATCTCTCAAACAAGTGGTCAAGTAGAACTTGCCAATGTGGAGATTAAGACCATTCAAGAAGGTGGTAATGAGCAACAGAAAGATCGTCCAACAAACGTTCGATTCATCAGGCCTAGATCGCTTTTCAAAACGATTTCGAATGTCTCCTCATCTGCTATTCATGGTGCGGTATGTCACCCCAAGAAATTTAGTATAAAGCATGGTGGGCAATCAAGAAGCGAACATGATTTGGGCTAGTGGTCGTTCAAAAGATTCTCGATCTCAACGAGTCGGGAGGAAATACAATGATGCCTACTAACCTCGAAGACTGCAAAAGAAAGACGAAAAATGGCATGATCAAATGAGATAACTTGCAAAAATTTCAACAAGGGAGATCAAGTCCTCCTGTATGATTCCAAACTCCATCTATTTCCCAAAAGTCAGTCACATGGACGTTCATTCATCGTCGCCAGTTACACCCCAATGGTTCAAAAGAGACCTACTCAATCCAAATGGATAATGTGGTGATCAGTTAATGGACAAGAGGGTGAAGCCCTATGCTGTGCAAAGAGATCGTAGTTAGGGAGGAAATTCTCCTTCTCGACTTCCTTTGAGACCCACAAAATACATTGGGAAGCGGCTCCTAGTCGTCTCGGGCCACTATTTTAATTGCTTATTTTGCTTATGGGTTTCTATTTTGTTGCACCAGGGTAATCAAATAGTGGCATGTTTTGCTGTGCAGGCGTTAGGAATCATCCACTTCACTCCACAGCATTCCTCAAATGCCAGTCAATGATCCTTCTCCCGCACCACTGATCGAGGAGGTATCATTCCATCCTCTAACTTTTTCTCATTCCCATGCCTGGGATAAATTGTTGAAAGTAATGTTCATACTTTGTTTTTATTTTATTGGAAACAGGATGCCCGCAGAGCCCAAATTTGTTTGTTAAAATTGAGGTCATTGTCACTATATTTTATGTTTCTTCTCACCTTTAGGCTTGAAAAATTAAAGCCCCAGATGCCACCATAATGTTAGAACCGCTTCACGACGACAGTTTTCTGGTCGATGGAAGTTCCAGTTGTTTTCAAACTTTGTATTTCCACCTTTAGCTAATCATACATGCTGGCATTAATTTCGGCTTTACCAATAGTCAGGCCATGTCTTTCACTTCTTTGCAAACCCGCTTTAGATTTGTCGAGACTGGTAGTCAGGTTCGTTACCCACAAAAGAAGACCAATGAAGCTCCCCAAATGAAAAAGAAAAAAAGCAAAAGAAAAAGAAAGAAGAAAAAGAGAATTGAAAGCCATGACGCTTTGCCTTGAAACCCAACGATCCGAGGGGTATATGGTGAAAGCCTTTAAAGCCCTAAGTGTCTAAACTCACCGGGTTTGGGAGTCATCGACTGCGGTTCGTTATAATGGGTGGACGGGTAGAATTTGAAGAACAGAGGTGCCGGATTCTTGTGTCATTCCCAAGTCCTGCGAAGCCCAGAGAGTTTGTGGCCCAGATCCTCGCTGTGACGCCCAAAATCTTAAATGGCCGGAGTCATCTGCGGTCACACCCGAATTTCGTGAACAGTTTTCAAGACGTATCCCACAAGACATCTGGCATGAAATAAGAGTGTAATCGACCATTTAGGTCATTATCAATTTAAGGTCCTGCAAAAGAGTTTGCTCGGGGGAGGAAGAGCTTGCAAATCTATCACCAACCCGCTACCTTAAAAAACACTTAGATTTAGGTGGAAAGTTAGGTTGACTGAATCATGTTCTAAACTTGTCTTCCTATAAGGCATTTGTTCTCTCATGTTTTGTAGCGGTAATTCAAGTTTTCGAGTTAAATTAAAGGTGTTTCGGCTCAGATACATGTTCTTTCTTTGTAAGCATACCTTTTGCAAAGCATGTAGCTCTGCGCATACCCTGATTGCTTATCAAGAAGCGGACTAGCAACGGCTCTGGCTAGTGTGATTAGTACCCAAAAGAGCTATTTTGAGTCCTGGTTTAGCAGATAGGTTTGAGTGCTTTTGCAGCCAATCATACGTTAATTAGTTTGACGACATGTGCGTGTCCGAATAGCTTCACTGATTTTGTTTCGAGGTTGCTGGAGTAGTTTTGCGTTTTGTGCAGCCCGCTGTATCATTTACCAAGTCGCATCATAATTTGTGATGTTTTATGTTGAGTTCATGAATTCTCGACGCATTTCATCAAGCCGATGAAGAAATGTCGAGCCGAGGTGAAGAAATACAAATCGATTGCGCAGAAGCAAGAAGTGGACAAGACGCAGGCAATTTATAATGGTAGCGGTAATTTCGCAGTTTCTAACGAAATTGTTATAACATATTTTCGCTATGATAGCCATCTTCGCTATCATAGCTAAAGTTACTGCATAATGAACAATTTTCGCTTATGCTCGCAATTTTCGCTATGATACGAACACCGTGCATCGAAAATGTCGCCTCTTTTTGTGATCCAAATGACCCCGTTTTGTGTAATTCCCATTTTGCCCTTAATGTAATCATATTGTTTTGGTTATTTTGGTATTTCACATCTCTTGTAAGGCTATATAAGCCACTTATAACAACATTCTTGTAACCCTAACTTTGCTAACTTTCAATCCACGCCTTTCCCTTTCGTCCCAGCTTTTCTTTCTCTCTCTTCTTTCTCTTCATTTTTCTTTAGGCTGCCAAACACACCCCTTTGAGGATGACAACTCAAAGGATGTTTGGCTAAGCCTCAAACCTTGAAGAGGAGGGTTGCTAGGTTGGTTACCGGTGGTCAGTGTGTTCCTATTTTAAATGAAGCAGAACCGGCATTTTATGTGTTTCAAACCTTCAACCAGGGTTTAATGTTATTTAATGTATTTCCTGGTCAATACTTGCATGCTTCAGTGGTTCAAGTGTATTCCAATGTAGAGATACACTAACTAAGGATGTCATTTAATGAGCCACCGAAAGTAGGTTAAATGTCGTTTTCACTGCTTAAAACATTAAATGTTCAAGAAATGCTATACCAACCAGAATGTTTTTAAGGGTCGGGTTTAAAGTTAAACAAAGATCCGGTTTTGGCTATGACTATATGTCATTTGCCCTAACGCGAGGAAATAACCTGGGTGACACCTTTATGTTCCTCATCGACCAATCTAGTGACCCTAAGCCTTCAAGGTCTCCATTCCACACCTTATTAAACTGTTTCGCTAGTCGAAGTGGACAACAACACCCATGTTTTTAATCCAAACTTAAAGTCCAAATGAAAGCCTCACCATTTGAATCATGATACAAACTACTGTAAGATGAAAACCCATCCCCGTGTTCGAATTGACTCATTATAAATGCTAAAGAGTTTGACTACTTCGGCAGTAGAGGTGAATATGTGATACAAATTTTCTTGATTCCTCGATCACCCACTGCGGGTACAAATCACATAGACTAACTATGTCTCGACATAGACTAATTATGTCGCGACAAAGACATAAACTGGGCCTGCATGAAAATCCACAATTTTAGCCTCAATTTTAGGGCCCAATAACGAGAGATTATAAATAAAAGCTCTTAGGTCAATATCGTAGAAGCTCGTACCGCTTTTGCATTTCTGGTGATGAGCGGTAAGTCTCTTTTTGCATATTTTTCTTCTGCTGTTTTATTGTAGTAGTTTTGCTTAAGCGATTAGAGCGGTGATTTGAGCTTAAGTTTTGAGCTGGGTTCATTGTAAATTTTGTTTTCTTAAATGTTTGAACTTCAATGGAATGTGGAATTTTTCTGGAATTCATTTATTTCAGTTTGATAGCAATTTCAGTGAATTTTCTTGATTAGCTAGTCATTGTTATTTGTGATCCAAATTAAAGACTCCAGTTCCCTCCTGTGTGTGAATGATCGATGTTATTATTGGCTCTTCGCATTACTTAAAAGAATGCTATAGTTAGAAATTTGGATTTATTGATTAGTATTGATCTGAATTGAGTTGTTCTTAATATCAATACTATAATCTTAAAAGAACTTGTTCTTTCTTTCGATTTCTAGAGGCCCTTCCAGTGATTACTGTATGGAGATTCCCGAGTAAAGAGCAGTTACTTGGGGTATAGTAAACTGATATTACTAGAATCACTAAATTCCTGTAGTCATCGTGATAAATCACTAGTGTTCCTAAGTGTTTGAAGATCAATAGATGATGTATCAATTTAATGTATGTAGGTCTCATCTCAGATCCGATATATTGACCCTGATCTCAAAGAAAAGGATTTGGTCCTCAAGGAGTAGAGTAAATCCTACTGATTTGATGTGGTTGAGAAACCAATTACATTGGAGAAGGCTAAAATATCCTGGTTTATGAGGGCAGCGCAGTCTTCGCCCCATGAAAAGGGTGTGAAACTAGTCGGCAGGAAAATACCCAATTCTAAAAAGAGATAATATCCTGCAAGTAGCTTATTGTGGACTCAAAGGACTCGATAGGGAATTTGATTTCAAATAGTGAAATGTATGTCGAGGAATCTAAGGCTATACTACCATGCGCTTCTTGAAAAGTCCTGTCCAACACTGTTTAATCCAGTTAGAACAAGATAAATCGGGATGATTATACATTGATCTATTTCTCGTTGTTACTTTACTTAGTGAATCTTAACTTAATGTGATTTTATTTATGTTCATTAAAGAATTCTTAGACATAAATTCTTTTATTCATGCTATTTAGAAAATCAACTTCTATTATAGAGGTTCAAATAGTAAAGATCTGAGGGTGGAAGGATCTTTAAATTTCATCAACCATGGAATCGATATTCGATCAAAATCACTTTATTACTTATATGACCTCGGTGCACTCAGAGAAATTTTCTTAGACCAAACCCTGTTAATTTTACAAAAGAAAATATTTAATGTGAGTTGAAAACAAAGCTGGTTGTAGTGTTTTGTCTATAAGGAAAAGTGAGCTAACAAGTTTTGATTACATTTTCTAGTATACTCCTTCATCCAAACTCCTAATTCACACAACATGCTCTTCTCAAAGACATAATATTGCATGTAAACAAAGATGTTGAGGGTAAACAAGGATTTTTGACTAAAGAATAGCGCAACAAAGAGGGCTGCGCGTGTTCACTCTTGGTTTCCGGCAACTGAGCTCATTGCCATGTCTCAATCAGGTGGACAATGGAATAATGCAACAAAAAGTTAGAGAAAGGCTCAACCGACCGAGGAGGATATAATCTCCCGATTGTCAGGTCACCTGTAAAGATCTACCAAATGGTGATCGAGCAAGTTCTAGAGTCTTAGAGATCAAAATAGATGTTGGATCACCTAATTCTTCCCTAAATCAAACAATATCACCATGAAGAGTAACGTGATTTTGTGTTCCAGCTAATAAGAACATATGGCCAAGTTCGCAACTCAATGGTCAAAATATTATTTTTAAAGCTCAACTATCTCTAGTTTTCTTCATGTAATAGGAACAATTCAATCATTTTTTTTTTTTACCATCTAGCAACTATTGCCACACAAACAAGTCAATCAAACAAACAAAACTTTTACATATTTTTGATTTTCAAACATTTTCAAAATTTTCGATTATCGATGGCACATGATTCAAGATCAAAGTTGTACAATTAACTCGCGTATCAATGAACTCCCACACATTCAAGCATAAGCCAAGATAAATGATAGTCAAATCAAATTTCCATTTAAATGCAGTTGGGCCAAAAGCATAACACAACCATGAAGCATAACCTTTACTAACATTAGACTTAAGGCCAACTAAGCAATCAAATCTCAAACAAAACAAAAACTAAGATGCCAATACAGAAAGAGATATGAGGAGAAATACATTAATTCATAGTTAATATCCAAAGAGAAAAGTTCAAATTATTCAAAATTGGCAAAAGGCCCAACACCCCACCAAACAAAACCAAACACCGTCCTCAAGTGTAAAAATATGATATAGAAACTCCCTAGAATGTAGGCGATCTCGTCATCCCCAAATGACTTTCATGCGATGGGTGGGGCGGCTAAGCTTCTGAGCCTCAACAGAGGAGGAGGGATTGGAGGCATAGCTTATGAAGAGGAAGGATTGTGATAATAAGGCACCAGCTCGCTGTGCATTAGTTATTTCCCCTCTTGTACTTGAAGCCTTGCCTTCGAGCCACGCGTCCATCCTCCCATAAATCTCGATCGTTGTCTCCTATGAAGTGAGTGTTGCTCTTCCATAACTCACTAGTCTTTCACATCAATTTGGCCATGCCACTCATTTTCTCAACGACTAAGTCAATTTGAGCTTGTAAGGGATCCCTTTCAATTTCTTCTTCCTCACTCTTTGAGGCTTCGAACTTAGGCTGGTTTTCTTCCTCTATATCTTCTTCTTCTTCTTCTCTTTCTTCGCATTTCTTAGAAATGCGTTATGCCTCAAAGGTGTGTCTTTTCTTTTTGAGGGAAAGGTGGAGAAGCATCGAGACTCCTTTTCTTCATCCTCCCCAATTCGCACTCCCCGCTATCTCACATAGCTTTGTAATCAGAGAAGGGTGAACGATGGCTTTACCATAAAGACCTCTAAGATCAAATTCTCGATGGTTTTTCCCACATTGAATTTATAGCCTTTGACAATGGCATAAATGAGGATGGCCTTGTCTCTTCTTACTGTGGAGACATGCTTGAAAGGTATGAGCTTGCTGGAGACAAAATAGAACCAAGCTCGCTATTTCCTCGCAAGCCCCGTCCTGTATGACATAATCTTCTCGCTTAGTCATTCACCAAGGTGATTTCCATCGCCAATCTCTGTAATATCTTCATAGTCTCTATCCCTAAATAATCCCTCGAACTCCTCATTGTCTTCATCATTCAACCCAAACACTTGATTGATTATGTTACAATCAAATGACACTCATGTGCCTCACACAAACACTGTCGAACAAATTCTATCTCGAAGGTTGGTGTGGAACTCACACACTACCGGTGCCACACTCAATGGCGGGTATTCATAAAGTTGATTATAGTTCCTCCTTCATTTCAGTAAGTTAGCAAAATTTATGGCAATGTTTGTAAACCTATTTCGTGGACAAGCGAGTGTGGCTAAAAATGGGTAACATCCCTACTCGCTTCGCCTAAAATTTTCCGTAGATTATGAGGCGAAGGTGGTGGTGAAAGCAGGTTTGAAATGGTTTTTCTTTTCTTAGAGCCCTTACAATCACTCAAATCTTTTATCGAACACTTGGGCGGGTGTGTCTTTCTTTCTCTCTTGAAAAGCCTTTCCTTCTTATCAAAGCACCTCAATCAACAACAAACTATCCACTCAAGGTTTTTCAAACCAATTACAAAATCATACAAAAGCAAACCGAAGTTGTACTCGACTTCTTAAAATCTACGTAAAACCTCACTGAGCACAAACCGTATTTAGGTTAAACAGGAGGCTCGTTTAGTTTGAAATGAGACGGAGTGGATGAAAGTGATTGTAAAATGAGTTTGGTATAGTTTGATAGAGAATTAGGGCTTCAAAATGGTGGAAGAAGAAGGGAGGTGCTTGACTATAGCATTTAAATGAGAAAGAGAGAGAAAGAGATGTGAGAAATGAAGAGACTCGTGTCATATTTAGTCAGCATTTTCATTCGAAGGTCACTTATTATCGATGGGGTTTGATGTCATGACATCACATTATTTTCACTAGAGGAGAATGCTTGATGTCGCGACATCAAGACTGATGTCAGACATCACAGTAAGTGATGACTAAGAGAGGGGCTTTCATGTCATGACATCCATTTGATGTCGCGACATCATAGTACGTGCACTCCAAGATGGGCCATCCATGTTGTAAATATCAAGTCTGTAATGTCATGACATCACAGTGGATTTCTCTATTGTTGCCCAAAGTTCTTCATTCTACCTCAAAATTTCTCCCGTTGAATGCCACTCTCTCAATACTTGAAATATCACTTAAAAACTCCTCTAAAAATATGCTTATCATGACTTGTTCTTCCCAAACTCTTTAAAGTCTCTTTACTTTTCAATTTTCTCCACATTTTTGACAAAATTCCTCTTTTCTGTACTCTTGCAATTTTATTAAGATTGAAACTCAAACACTAAAAACAAACACATCAAACATATCGAGGATCCCTAAAAATAAAAATAAACTAACAAAATAAGTAACAAGTTAAGAAATAATAAAAATGTGAAAAAGGATCCTCACAAAGCTCGAGTTCCAATACGCCTGAAGCTAATAGATTTTCCAAAACACCACATGCAGCACCCTCAATGTTTGTGCATTTTCGCCTACCTAGTGGCCTCCAATGACTCAAATATTGATATAGGATATTTCTACCCTCTCTTATCTTTTCATAGAGATCAAAATCATTGCATTTGGAGGTCAGATGAGAGAGTTATGATCATTTGAAGTCAGAAGGTGTTTGTCACGACGAAGCCATTGTTTTCTCCGCAGCAAAAGCCTTCGTCGAGGCAAAGGGGCCTTCACCTTGGCGAACTAGAGCCATGCAAGAAGAAAGCTACTAGTTCGCCGAGGCGAATGAGCCTTCACCTCGGCGAAGGACGTCGAGCCTTGCAAAAATTAGCCATATTTGACCATTTTTTGCCCTTTTAAAAGCCCATTTCTAAATCCATGTACCTAGGGCTTTAGACTTGCTCAAGGGTTCGGTTTTTGGAAGGAGAACACCCTCCTTAGGGTTTCTCCTGTCTTCTTCTACTTAGGGTTTTTTATTTTCTTTAGTTTTACTTTGTTTTTTGAGCTGATTTTGAAGAGCTAGTTACTAGAGGGTCTCTTGTAACTGTAGAGCAGAGTTTGAAACGAATTTCATCTCCCATTTCTTTTGTATCTCTAAACTCTACTCTCTTTATTAATATTTCATCATTATGTTTATGTTAAACATGGTTTTATTGGATTTCTTGGTTGTAATGAGTGGTTAAACATCCTCTGTGGCTGAAATGCTTGAAGTTGATGCTTGATTTATATAATTTTTAGAATGGTTTTGTGAATTTATTCTTATGTTGATGTTAGTTGGTGTAATTATTGGATTATTATGGTTTTACCTAATTGATTTATGTTGGGAAGTGAGTTTAAGACCTAGTGCACAAAGGGTTTCCAAAGTGACAGTTGGAAATATACCCTTAGGCCTTGACCTTCACCCCCAAATGTGTCTCAATTGAAAACATCAACCTAACCTAGTCAAAGAAGTTTAGGAAATTAGGAATGTCTAATACTAAATGGATTTTATTAGGGGAAGAGCCACCTTAGCATTATGTGAGGATCGTATGGATCGAGAGGTGACTGATTCAAACATAGTCTGGGTAATCCTATCGTATGGACCAAGAGGTGACCAATAGGATTCCCAAGGAAATAATTGCCTTCTAAAAGTATCACATTTCATGACCTAGATGGATTGAAAGGAGAATAGGGAGTGGGTGTGAGAAATTGAGGGGAGACACTAAGTGTAAACCTCATACCAGTTTCCTTGGACAAACACAAGTATACTTTCACTCAACAGACACTTTATGAATATAAATCATAATTGCATCAACGGAGACAATCAGCCCTAGCATCATTTCCTAGAGCTTTTCCTTTAAAAAACCTAATTTATTTACTCAGAATATTTGAAAATCAAATTTAGATTTGTTTTGTTTTAGTTTAGTTTTCTTTTAGATAATCACATTCCAAATCACCCTTCCACTCAAATAGTGAACGACTTCACTAGCCGGGGTACTCAATCCTCGCTAAAACCACACATTCCCTATGGGATCAATATCTGGACTTGTTTGTCCACTGTATTACTTGTGCGACTTGTGCGCTTGTGAAAAATCGCTAACAAGTTTTGGCGTCGTTGCTGGGGACTTATTAGAGTATTTGATAGCTATGCCCATTACCAAACAAGAAGTAGGTGTTGATGTTGAGCGTGTTTTATCTAAAGAAGTTCATAGTGAAAGTTTCAGTCAAGACACGAGAGACTCATTTCACTTCACATTACTTCTTCTTTTCTCAACCCTCTTTTGATTCAAGTAAACAACATAGTCAGAGACCTCGATTTTGCCGATAAGCCAGCCACAAGTTATGACGGCTTAAGAAGAGAGGGAACCAATGATGGTAGTGATACTAGAAATGATAGTAGGGATATTGCAGACGACAAATAAGCTTCAATATCCATTGAGTTCATTCCATCAGGAAGATGATTTCCACATGCCACAAGAGGAAGACCACTAGGGCTAGGAGAGCTTCAGACAGTATTCTTCGAATACCGGGAAAGCCATATAGAGGTCGACAACGAAGGATGACACAACGCAATGAGGATTCATTTTCGGCTAGTTTTGAGTCCATGAACATTGGCACTCAATACAGTGATTCATCTAATGATGACAACATTTTTCCTCCTAACACAATGAGTTATGGTCAGCCTTCTTCAAATCCTGCCTAATGATGAAGAATATGGAATGATAAATTATCCTCATGCTGAACAAATTCCATTCCACATTTCATATCAAATGCAACAAGGATTTCAAATGACCTTGTGGGTGAACCCTAAATTTCCTATCCATGGAGAGGTTGTGGGCATAAGTTAAGACATTTATGCATGGCATGTCTGACCATAATCAATATTATCTAACACCATGTCCTAGTATGAGGTTAGTTCTTCACCAAGATGGGATCCCTTCATCAAATGCTGCAATGGAGCCACATCGACCATTTTGGTTTTAAAATCATCGCAACGTAATCTCAATGTGTATATTTGATTATTAATGTAATTTTTACATTTTTACAAAGTATTTCCATGAATTTCAAAGTATTTTTGTTAATTTATGATATATCGATACTTATGTAAAAATATCCACCGATATATCCTTAAAATCCAAGTACCGATATATCTGTTGAAACCGATATTTTCAACCTTGGGTGTAAGAAGGTTGGATTGTCTCAATATGGCCTTATTAGGTAAATGGAACTCAAGGTTATGGAGGCGGTGGCTGGAGGACGGTGTGAGGTTGCGAGAGCGTGGAAATCCATTAGATGGATTGGGATATCAGGCAAGGGATGGCTTTTGTGGTGGGTAATGGTGGGAGGAGGTGAGATTTTCGGGAGGATAGATGGTGGGGAGGAAACCCAAAGGTTGTTTTTCCAACTTTATCTTACTATTGCTACTTCCCGATGAGGCTCAAAGTGTTTGATTGGGATGGTCCCCTGAGTGAGGTTTGACTCGTCCGTGTTTTTTCGTAGCTCAACGATCAAAATCGAGGAGGCAGAGATTTCTTTCAAGCTACAAGGGAAATAATTGCATCTCTTAGAGGATGTGGCCTGATAGGAGAAAGGATGGTAAATTGTTGGCCAAACGCTTCGTATGGCGAGTTAGAACCAAGGGGAGGGGAGTGGTTTTTCCTTCCACCTGATTTTGAATGCCTGGGTCCCTCCAAAGCAGGATTTTGCTTAGGGAGGCCTTCTCGAATAAAATTTTGACTTTGCACAACATTCAAAAAAGTGCCGCTATGGCAAATAGGTGTTTTCTTTGTGAGAATGTGGTGAATCGTTGATCATCTCTCATTCATCGCGATGTGACACATGATTTATGGCACTTTGTTTTTTCCTTATTTGGAGCCTCCTAAAAGTACTCTTCCACTTTGAAGGATGTGTTTACCTCGCATGATTCTTTTGTAAGGTTGGGTTAGCGTGTGGTATGTCGGCTCTTTGTCTCTTCTAGACACAGGCTCTTGTTCATAGAATTAAATGAATTTTTTTGTACAATCTTTAGGCTTGGACCTTAATATTTTGGTTTCAAGGTCCTTCCTCTCATTGTAGATTTTGTGGATCGTTAAGTCCGTGAGCAGGTCTCCCCTGCTCTTTGTCTGCAAGGGCTTTTTGTTGTCCTTGTTGACTGTTGTATACATCATGTATATCTTTTGGTGCTATTTTGTGCCTATCAATGCATTTTTTGTCTTACTAATAAAAAAAGATGTAACGCTAGTCTAATGGATGATCATGATATTAATTTGCATTAAATATGGGAAAATTTCACCATCGTATATAAATCATAACCTTATTGATGGTTTTAACTCTCTTGGACCTAAAGGAGACTATATTTACACCTGCTTCATATGGGTTTGAATATTATAATGGAGGAAAGTATTGTACAACAACCTAATGGCAAAGGAAGAATCTTGTACATTATCCATTTAAATTTCTCATTTGAATTATGTTTATATATATGGTAGGTTGGTTCCTAGAATGCAGGCTCATGTTTTGAGATAATAGGGTCTTCGAGTTGGTGGTTTTCATCCCAAAAAGAGGGGGATATGAATGTTCGACAGGTGAATATCTGTAACCCTACATCGGATACAAAAGGTTTCTATAGGAAAATTTATCTCGAGAGTTACCAAAACTGAATATTATGTGAAATTGTGAAATTATTTTATTCCTCCCTTTTTCCCCTTTTATGTATGGGTTATATGCATATATACTTTAGGTGGACCTATTAACTGAAGGGTTTTGGAATTGGGACATTTGTTTGTGTGACATTTGATGGGGCTTCTCTTGAACAAATATTATATGCTACTTGCACTTGATAATTATAGGGGCGCTCTACATTTCAATGTGGCATTTGTTTTTGTTTCTGCAGCTAATAGATGACCTGATGACAATGCTCATAACTGGCCATGAAACAACTCTTGCTATTCTCACTTGGGCAGTTTTTCTACTCACACAAGTATGTTTTTGCATGGCCAACTTTCTTGTGTAGTCGTGTCAAAATTAAAATTATATCCGTTTATCACATGGCTGCAATTTGTGTGAGCAATGTGTGAACAGGTTGGCGAGTTTGGTTTGGATTTAAAAATGCCAACTAGAAAATATTAGAACCTGTTTGGTGACTATTTTCAAAGATAGTCCTGGAAAATAGTTTTGGGAAACAGTTTTTAATGTTTTGTAGAGCAAAAATCTCTTCTTTGGAAACTTGTGTTTGAATAAATGACATTCATTGTCATTTACTCCTTGAGGAGTCCAAAGGGCAGAATTGTTGGAATAAATGACATTCATTGTCATTTACTCCTTAAGGAGTCCAAAGGATAGGGAGTCCAAAGGACAGGGAGTCCAACGATGGCTTGCCAAACGTTGGTTTCCTGAATGTTAAGGGTCTCACCTTTAGCCTATAAAGGTGAGACTTCCTTATTCTGAAAAGAGAGGTTTTTTTTTTTGGTTTTGAGTTTATCAAAGAGTGTGGTGTTTGGGTGATAGTTTCTGACGTAAAGTTTCGGGCCGCCGGAGCAAAGGTTCAGGGGTGTTGAGGTACCGCTTTGTCCGCTTATCGTATCCCGGGAAACACGCCGAAGTGACTCTCCGAGCACCGTGAGACGACGAACTGCTTTTTATGAGATCAGAATCGCCTCACGATAGATTCGGCATTTTCGTATTAATTGGTTTCCTGGGTTTTGCTCTTTGTAATGGTCTTTTCTCGCACTTTACTTTCTCTCCGTAATCCCTTGTAATGCATCTAATAAAACTTAAATGTATTTGTTCTTGAAAAAAAAACAGAGTTGGCTGGTTGAGAAGAAGAAGCTCACCGAAAAATTTGGATAAAGGAGAAAAAACAAAAGACAAACTTTTTCGAAAATTTTATTTTTTTGGTCGGGTTTGCATTCGCTTTGGAAGTGGAAAAAACAAATAAATTCCTGGGTTTTCCTTCGTTACACGGAAAAATGTCTATGAAAAAAAAAAAAAAGAAAGAAACTCAGATTTGGCCTTGTGGTTTTCCCCTTTTGGATACAAGGAGGAGAACCACCTGGATAAGGAAACACCAAACAAACTACTTGGTTTGTTGGAAAGTCCTTTATGAAACCATATTTGCCCTTATGGTTTTCCTTTTTGGATACAAGGAGGAGAACCACCGTTGACAAGGAAACACCAAACAAACTACTTGGTTTGTTGGAAAGTCCTTTGTGAAACCATATTTGGCCTTGTGGTTTTCCTTTTTGGATACAAGGAGGAGAACCACCGTTGACAAGGAAACACCAAACAAACTACTTGATTTGTTGGAAAGTCCTTTGTAAAATAAATAAAAATACAAAGGAGGGAATGGAACCAAGACCTTGGAGTTCAAAGAATGTGTATTTATCCCACAAAACCACATGCTTTGTTGTGATATTTACAGGAATATATGATAAGGAGAAAAGTCTTTTAGTCTAAAACCCTATTCTCACTTTGTGAGTTTGTGCTAATTCCTTTGTGGTCTTAGGATTTTGGAAACTACAAAACAGAGAAGTTCTGTCTAAGGAGGCTAGTTGTTTGGCTCGGGTTTTTACCCCACTAGTCTTTCCTGGGAATACTTTGTTACGTGTTAATTCCAATTATTCTGCGAATTGGTTTGGGAATAGAAATTGATCAATTTTCTATAATTTTCGTTGGTGTACCACATCGTTCGTACACCATGGTTCCCACCGTGATCTCGCTTCAAGTGGCAACCCCTACTGTGACACAAGCACCAGTGATGCCTACTACGGTGCCTATCTCTGTCTCACCTGGAGAAAAACCAGAAATTCGGGGCGGATTCTAATTTCAAAAGGTGGCAAAGAAAAGATGCCGTTTCTATTTGACCACCTGAATCTCGCGAGACTTCGACTGAAGAAGCCCGAAGAAAAGTCTTTTAGTTAAAACCCTATTCTCACTTTGTGAGTTTGTGTTAATTCCTTTATGTCTTAGATTTTGAGAAACTACAAACAAGTAGAAGTTCTATCTAAGGAGGCTAGTTATTTGGCCTGCTTTACCTCTACCGCCTTTCCCGGGAATACTTTGTTACGTGTTAATTCCACTATTCTCGTGAATTGGTTCTTTGGGAATAGAAATTGATCAATTTTTCTATAATTTTGCGTAAAATGGACATTGGTTCGTAGAGCACCATGGATCCCATCAGATCTCGTCATGGCAACCCCACTGTGACACAAGCACTAGTGATGCCTACTACGGTGTCTATCTCTCGTCTTCCACCTGAGAAAACCAGAAATTGCTGGACTTAATTTCAAAAGGTGGCAGCAAAAGATGATGTTCTATTTGACCACCTTGAATCTTGCGAGATTCTTGACGGAAGAAGTTCCGAAGAAAAGTCTTTTAGGCTAAAACCCTATTCTTACTTTGTGAGTTTGTGCTAATTCCTTTGTGGTCTTAGGATTTTGGAAACTACAAAACAGAGAAGTTCTATCTAAGGAGGCTAGTTATTGCCTGGCTTTACCCCACCGCCTTCCTGGAATATTTCATACGTGTTAATTCCAATTATTCTCGTGAATTGGCTCGGGAATAGAAATTGATCACCCTATAATTTTGCGTAAAATGGACATTAGTTCGTACACCATGGTTCCCACGCATCCGCTTCATGGCAACCCCCATCGGGTGGACACAAGCACCCGGTTGATGCCTACTACTAAGGTCATCTCCTGTCTCACCTCGAGAAACCAGAAATTGAAGTGACTTAATTCAAAAGGTGGCAGCAAAAGATGCTGTTCTATTTGACCACCTTGAATCTTGCGAGATTCTTGACGGAAGAAGCTCCGAAGAAAAGTCTTTTAGGCTAAAACCTTATTCTCACTTTGTGAGTTTGTGTTAATTCCTTTGTGGTCTTAGGATTTTGGAAACTACAAAACAGAGAAGTTCTATCTAAGGAGGCTAGTTGTTTGGCTCGGGTTTTTACCCCACCAAATTTTTCCCGAATACTTTGTTACGTGTTAATTCCAATTATTCTCAGAATTGGTTTTGGGAATAGAAATTGATCAATTTTCTATAATTTTGCGTAAAATGGACATCGTTCGTATACACCATGGTTCCCACTGCATCTGCTCAAGTGGCAACCCCTACTGTGACACAAGCACCAGTGATGCCTACTACGGTGCCTATCTCTGTCTCACCTGGAGAAAAACCAGAGAAATTCAGTGGACTTAATTTCAAAAGGTGGCAGCAAAAGATGATGTTCTATTTGACCACCTTTGACCTCATGAGATTCTTGACTAAGAAGTTCCGAAGAGTCTTTAGGCTAAAACCCACCTCACTTTTGTGAGTTTGTGCTAATTCCTTTGTGGTCTTAGGATTTTGGAAACTACAAAACAGAGAAGTTCTATCTAAGGAGGCTAGTTGTTTGGCTCGGGTTTTTACCCCACCAGTCTTTCCTGGGAATACTTTGTTACGTGTTAATTCCAATTATTCTGTGAATTGGTTTGGGAATAGAAATTGATCAATTTTCTATAATTTTGGGTGTAAAATGGACATTGTTCGTACACCATGGTTCCCACAGATCTCGCTCAAGTGGCAACCCCTACTCGTGACAAGCACCGTTGATGCCTACTCACGGTGCCTATCTCTCGTCTCCCAATTGAGAAACCAGAGAAATTCATGACTTAATTTCAAAAGCGTGGCAAAAGAAAAGATGTCAGTTTCCATTCACCACCTTGAATCTTGCGAGATTCTTGACGGATGAAGCTCCGAAGAAAAGTCTTTTAGGCTAAAACCTTATTCTCACTTTGTGAGTTCAAAGCACTCCTTTGTGGTCTTAGGATTTTGGAAACTACAAAACAGAGAAGTTCTATCTAAGGAGGCTAGTTGTTCGCTCCTGCTTTACCCCACCCGCCTTTTCCTCGGGAATACTTTGTTACGTGTTAATCTTAATTATTATGTGAATTGGTTTGGGAATAGAAATTGATCAATTTTCTATAATTTTGCGTAAAATGGACATTGGTTCGTACACCATGGTTCCCAATTGACTGGGCTTTTGGGCGGCAACCTCATCATGGACACAAGCACCAGCAAGGATGCTACTACTTCTGCTCTATCTCCGTCTTCACCCGGGAGAGAAAAACCAGAAATTCAAGGACTTTAATTTCAAAAGGTGGTAGCAAAAGATGTTGTTCTATTTTACCACCTTGAATCTTGCGAGATTCTTGACGGAAGAAGCTCCGAAGCTCAAAGAAGATGAGCGCGATATCCAACTCATCAGTGCTGTGGATGCTTGGAAACATTCTGACTTTCTGTGCAGGAACTACGTCATGAATGCTTTAACTGATTCTCTATACAATGTGTATACAGATAAGAAAACAACCAAGGAGCTATGGATTCACTAGACCGAAATATAAAATCGAGGATGCCGGGCGCCTAAAAAGTTCAGGCCAATTTCCTCGATTATAAATGGTAGATTGCAAGACTGTGGTCGGGCCAAGTCCAAGAACTTCAAGTAATCCTCCATGAGATTCATGCCGGCGGAATGATGTTGAGCGAACTTTTTCAAGTGGCAGCTTATTATTGAGAAACCGGGCCTCCCGTTTGAAAGACTTCAAAACTACCTCAAACATAAGAAAGCGAGATGAAGATCGGGCATCTGGGGCTTATTTGACTTCAGATCGAAGAAGACAATAAAGGATATGAGAAGAAATGGCACACAATCCCAATGTAGGCTAAGGCTAACTTTCAGGGAACATGGTCAAGGTTCCAAGTTCAAAAAAGGCAACAACAAAGGAAAATGCACTAAGCTGGGACTAAAAAGGGGAGTGTTCAAGAAGCAAAAGTTCATCGGGAAATGCTTCAACTATGGGAAGCAAGGTCACAAATCTTCTGACAAGTGCACTTCCAAAAGGAGCAGCAGAAACAAACTCAAGGAAGCCAATGTGGTTGACGACATCTCCAAGGATGTGTCCGAAATTGACCTCACGACAGTGATCTCTGAGGTGAACTTGGTGGGATACAATCCCAAGGAATGGTGGATTGACACCGGGTGCCCGCCATGTATGTTCTGGATAAGATGATGTTTCATGAATGAACCAATTGAGATTGGAGAAAGGTGTTCATGGGGAACCTCCGCCACATCTGGATTTCAAAGGGCAAGGCAAGGTGGTCTCAAGACACTCCGGAAAGAGCTGACTCTAACAAGTGTGTTATATGTACCTGAAATCCGCAAGAACTTGGTGTCTGGTTCTTTGCTGAATAGTCATGGATTTCGGTTGGTGTTTGAGTCAAATAAATTTGTTCTATCAAAGGGCGGAATGTATGCTCTAAAAGGGTATATGAGTGGCTGTATGTGTGAAGCTTAATGTAATGATCATCATTAAGTCGTAGAAATGAATAAAGCTAGTTCTTCTGCTTATATTGTTGAGTCATCTAATCTATGGCATGGTAGATTTGGACATGTTAATTATGATACATTGCGTAAATTAATCAACTTAAATCATATACCAACTTTCCAAATTGATGCAAAGCACAAGTGTGAAACTCGGTATGTCGAGGCAAAACTAACTACAGTCATCTTTTTCAAAGTATTGAAAGACACACTTGAACTTCTTGACTTAATCCATAGTGATATATGTGATTTGAAGCTTGGTGAGGTGGTACAAATAGATTTAATACCTTTGACTGATAAGACCAAGTACCGTTATGTGTACTTACTTGGTGCTAAGGGTGAGGAAGCAGAGAAATTTGTTCTCTACAAAAACGAAGTCGAATCAACCTCGCACAGGTAATTAAAAAACATGCAGCTGGAAGATCGAAAGGGAGAAGTATGAATCGCCATTTGTTTGACCCTTTGTGCTCAACACATGAGATTATATGCATGAAACAACAAAAACCTATTAGCTACAATCTAATGGAGTGGTCGAGCGAAAATCCACTCTAAAAGAAATGATGACTCAATACAAAGCCTGGTCTACCACAAAAACACTTGGGGAGTAGTCATTTTATCTTCTAATTACTTTAAAATAAGGTACCTAAAAAGAAAGCAGTAAAAAGACTCCATATGAGTTATGGTGTGCCAATGAAGCCATCCTACAAATACTGCTATGAAAGTGTGGGGATGTCCGGCTAAAGGGCAAGCCTCCTCCACCCAAAGAGAATACGACCTAAAACTATTGATCGTGATCTTTCATTGGTTATGCATTATACAAAGGTCGCTTATCGATTTCGTTTATGGAGTCTAATATCTCTGATATTCACCGTAATTACAATAAATTTGAATCTAGAATGCATCATTTCGAGGATGTGCCCATTACCATCCAAGGAAAAAGCCTAGGGGTTCATCAAAACGATGTCGAGACTATCTGGGTAAAATAGTCGGGATGAAGATACCGATGGAGAGGTAGAACCCAAAGCGCAAGAAAAGTATAAGTACGGAAAACCAACATTTCGGTCCATTTTCCGACATACATGCCGTAGGGAACCTCAAACCTATAAAGAGGCAAAGAACTCTACTTCGAGTCTCGTGGAAAGAGTCGGGGTCAAAGTGAAATTGATTCCATATCGCATAAATCTATATACTGGGAATTAGTAGGATCTTCCATCGGTTGTAAACCCCTCTAAGTTCCAAGAGGATTTTAAGAAACTGAAAAGTAGACGATCAATAGACAAATACAAAGGTGACTCAGGATCAAAGGCTATAGGAAACTTAAGGGTCTCGGATTATTTTGACATCTATTCTCCTGATTAGAATAAAACTCCTATGGCATGGTGTTTTGTAATCTGTTGCACTAAAAGATCTCATAGTACATCAAATGGATGTCAAGACAACCTTCTTAAATGAGATTTGAATGAAGAAATTAAGAATGAGTAACCCGAGGGGTTTTCTCGTCCGACAAAGAGAAATAAAAGTTCCAGAGATAGCGAAATCCTCAATGACAAAAACAAGACCTAAACACTTACGAGAATCTGACAACGTTATGTTGTCACATGGATCTGTAATCCACGAATGACAAGTGTGTCTATGTCAAAGATACGATGGAGTATGGCGTGTCATCGATGTCTGTACGCATGACATATCAGAATATTTAAGACATAAGATGATTACATCTACCAAGAACATGTTGAATTCAAGATTTGACATGAAAGTTATATGACTTGCTGATGACAGAATAAAATCAAAAGAACATTAGATGGACTCGTGTTAAGTCACACACTATGTTATGTACAAAGGAGTTCGGGGAAGCTTGATGTATGATAAATCCGTATACCGTAACGATAACTACACCTTTCCATGAATACAGAGAGTGTCGTCAAGTAGAATACTCTAGTGGGTGATGTGGAGTCTAATGTACTTAATGAGTCAGACAAGACCATAGCCTATGCGCTTAATAAACCGAGTAGTACACGAGCAATCCCGAGCTATGCATCAAGTAAGGACAATGAGAGTAATAAAAATACTTACGATTCACTCGTGACTACAGGGTCGCACCATACACATATCCTACTGCATCGAAGGTTACGTTGATGCTAATTGTAGATATCAATGTTAAAGACTCAAAACCCGCTAGTATTAAGGCGTTCTTACTAATCGAGGTGCAACGCAGATTGCTAGGAAATCCTCAAAACAGATTTATCGCTGCATCCACAATGGAATCGAGTTTGATAGCACTGTGCAAATGGAAGAGTAAGTGCATCGTATTACGCCTTAAATTTTTGTAGGACATTCAGGTGGTGCCAAAGCCGTTGCCTCCAATATGCACATCAGATGTCAACTGCTATATCAGAGTTAATACAAAACAATATGTATAATTAAGTCTAGACATATCCACGACACAATAAATTATTAAAACAATAACTTCAATCAAGGATCCCTATGATTATGTAAAATCAAGGATAACATTAAGTGACCGCTAACCAAAGGGTTAAGAGAGTCGCTGAAAAGTCATCAAAGGAAATGGGTTCAGCCCGGGTAAAAGAATAAGTCGATGCACGGATATCTAACCTAGTCGAGACCGAGATCCTCAAGATTCAAAGCCCAAAGGGACAACTTCAAATTGTAAGACTTCATACAATCACCGTGGGATATTATCGCAAGTCCATTCCTATGATGAACAAGTGATGTTCATAAGAAGGTTGTTTGTGCTTTTAATGATTCTACATTGCGAAGAGTAAATATGAGCTACCTTAATTTACAGAGAGAGATCACTCCATGTGAAGAGTGAAGTGGGGCCGCTTCGTAGGGAATTGAATAGGGCACAATTCCTATTAAACTCTCGCAGTAACTGTGAAGATATTTGCAGCCGTAACTATATACAGGTATGTAGAGAACCGAAATATGCTAGCAAAGATGTTCCTCAGAATATGCTTCACTCGCCACCACGACGTAATTGTTCATGACATCATGTCTACTGCTTAGTTAGTGTAGTAAAACATATTTTACAAGGGAAGGTTCAAAAGGATAACACCTACCTCTCCTAGTGTGCTCTCTTCTCGATGAATTTTAATACCCGCCTTTTATGATTCGGGTCATGAATAGTTTAGTCTGGGAACTCGCTGGAATAAATGACATTCATTGTCATTTATCACCTCGAGGAGTCCAAAGAATTGCTCGGGAATAAATGATATTCATCGTCATTTACCGAGGAGTCCAGTGGTGCAGAGAGTCCAACGATGGCTCGCAAACGCTGGTTTCGACATAAGCGGTCTCACCTTTAGCTTCCATAGCTTAGACTTCCTTATTCGAAAAGAAAGGTTTTTTCTTGCCTTGAGCTTACTGGAAGATGTGGTGCCTGGGTGATAGCCTAAGATGGAAGCTTCAGTCACTTGAGCAAAGGTTCAGGTCGGCGTGACCGGCCGTCCGTCAGATCCTGCCTGACGGCGACTTCGATAACCGTGGAGACGACTAACTGTTTTAAGGAGATCGTGGATGCTCACGAGACTGCAGATTTCTCAGATAATTCGTTTCTGTTTGCCTTGTAATGGTCTTTCTCATGAATACTCTCTCTCTTTGTAAACCTTGTAACATATCTAACAACTTGAAATGCTTTTAACTTGTTTTTAAATTTTTTAAATAGATTTTAAAAATTCTCATTCATGGTTTTATTTTTTTATCACCTATGTTGGGTGATGATTACTCTTTTTAAAACAACCTAATCAGCAGAAGTGTCAGTTTCGCTGACGCTTTTCACCGGTCTCGTGTCACGACTTCGCTAATTTCTGTTTCCAAAGATCGTAATTCTTCTCTTTTCGAGATTTTCTTTTTACTGGCTCATTATATGTAATTTAAGCTTTTCGGGCGATGGTTTTTGGCGTTTCTGTAAAGTGTGTTTTCCGACTTTGTTTCTCGCAGCGCGATGAAACCGTTGCGGTCCCGCGATTTGGTAAGTGTGCCGCTTTTCTTTTTTCGGGGGATGGTTTTTATGTTTTCGTAAAACCGTTTTCCGACTTTGCTTCGGCAGAGTATTCAGAAACCGCTGAGGTCCAGATTTGGTAAGTGTGCCGTTTTGGTTTTTCTGTTTCTCAGGTGTTTTCTTCTTTCTATTTTCCCCTCTCGACATCGCTTCCTACGCAGGGATGCCACTCTTTCTTTCCGTGGGGAAACAACGCACTAAAAATGTTTTTCTCGCTTTTGATGTTTATCCCTTTTTTGGTCCAAGAAACAAATATATGTTTCATTTTCCGACTTCCAAATTTTTGAGTTGTATTCATCTCTCCATTGCCAAAAGGTTTCTCTAATCTTCACAATTTTTAAAAAGCTGAAAACTTCGTTATGTTTTTATTTTGAAAATAATTTAATGCTATTTAAAGTGAATTGAATGTCATGAGAATATGTAACACTGAATAAAATTCTGTCAAGTATATTATTTTTCTGATCATTTTCTTTCCTTTTATTGTTTTGTTTCATAATTATTGGTTTAAAGTTTAAATTTACAAAATACAAAAACCGTATGATTTCGACATAACCAACTACAGAAAATAGAAAAATAATAGAAATATTATACTAAAATTATAAAATATAATGTATAAAATATATATTATGAAAATAAATATATAAGTCAACATTGTCATGCTATAATCAAATTATATAAGATATGAATAATCTTACAAATCACGTGGATATTATAGTTTATCAACATGAATTTCACTTAATATTCATAGTTTATTAAATTTTCGTGGAAACGAATTATTGCAGAAACAATTTTTCTTTTTTCTTTCTTTCACAGGGTTATATTAATATTTTGATATAATGTTTGCTTTTGAAATCGAGGAAGACATTATACACCAGATTTCATGGTTATTTACTTATACTAGTAGTATAAAACAATATATAATATAAGAAATTTTGAACCTATCGAATCTCATCGTTCAAAGCATATAAGTCGTGATTATTTTCGATATAGTTTTTTTATTTATCAAGTTGTTAAAACATGCAGGATTGACATTAAAAAATCATGATTAAATTATTCATCTCATGCAATTCATGATATTTATTAATGTGCGCTTATAAATGAACCAAGTGTCGCGAGATCGCAAATGAATTGATAACAATTTATTCATTTTTTTTGTTGTTGCCTTGTTATTATATTTATAGTAATTATTGGAATTTGAATTCTTAATATACAATTATGGGAATTATAAACTTATTTTTTAATTCCATTAACCAGTTCAATATATGGTTAACCAAAAAATGGTTAATCGAAGATTCTACGAACTACAAGCTTATAATATATAATAAATAAACTAAAAAACCAATCTGGCTATTTTAAAGTATTACCTGCTAGGGGTTAATCGAACCATGTCCACCCCAATGTTTAGTAAGTAGTTCAAGGATTTCTATTTTGGTTCATTTTCTTTTCGATTTTTGTATTGAAACCATGACTATTTCTCGCTATTTAATGTATGAGGTCAAGTTCTGATATTTGATATGGATTTAGAGAGTCTAAATTATTGGTAGGAGGAATGACATTCTCATTGCAGGTGAATGAATGTCATTTACTCTAGGAGCCTAAACGCTTGGATTGTCAACAAGGGTCCCACTTTATCCCTTTAAAGGTGAAGCTGCTCAGAATATATACTCTTCTCTTTGAGTTTGTTGTGTGAAAAAGGAAAAGGAAGAGTGAGTTCTGCTAGGGCACCACCTCGAGTGTTGATCAGTGATAGCTTTTGATCGTCGGCGCTTTAGTTCTCCGTCAGTAGTATCAAGGTACCGAGATGTTGCTCATATGTCGCTTATCCTAGAGATGCAAACAGCCACTTGATTTTTTTCGGAAAGTGACGAAGGAGACTTGAATATAATGGACTTCACTAGACTTAATCCAATCGCTTCGATTGATCGTTATTTCTTTGTACTGTTTTATTTTATTTTGTATTTTCTCCTCCTCCCTCATCGTTTGTTTTCCTATAAGAAAAGAAGTTATAAGATTTTAAAAGTTTATTATTCATAAAAATGTCGAACTTAAAGCATTATTTCAACGAAAAATTGATCAAGACAAAGAAGTCACTTTATTATGACTAGAAAATGGAGGAAGATTTGGAAAAAAGTAAAATTTAGGAATTCATGAGTTAGAAATATTTAACTCCTTTATTTGATAGTTCTCTTATTGTAGGACTATTTTATGAGTGGTCTGCTTTTTTAGGGAAAATTGACTTCAGCTGATTCATTTTTTCAAAAGGTCAAGTTTTTAAGAATCGTCGATTCATTTCGAAAAACAAAAAAATTTTAGTTTTGTTTTTTGATTCACGCGTTAGAGAAAAGTTGATTCTTTAAGAATTGGAAAAAAATTAAGTGGGTTTTTTAATTTCGTGATTTAGTTTTCCGAGGGAAAAATCTTCTTTAAAGAATATATTCTTTGGGCTCTGAATGTTTTTTGGAAGAAAGAATATACGCACCCAACATGCGAAATAAGATAGTTCTAAGGTGAATTATGATTTTAAAAAGGAAATTTACAGTACAAGATTGAAAAGCCAAACAAACTAGTGATTTATCGGGTTTCAAATAAAAACCTATAAAAAGTACAAGAAAGGGTTTTTTTGTCCAAGAACTAGCATTTGCCAGAATGCCTCAACATCAAGCCACATATTTGAAGCTATATTTTTCCGGGATGAACTATGGTAATAGTAGTTTTTAGGTTGAACTTCATTAATTTACTCAGAGTTTGGTTTCACTTCCTTGTAAGAGGGGCCTAGAAATTACAACAAGGTAAAGGTTATGTTCAAGAGTTCGTTTAAGCTGTTTGCATCCACTCGCCTTCCTGCAACATTTAGCTATATTATTTCACTTTTTATGAGAATGGAGTTTGTGAACTGTTAAAATCACATCTCTTCTATAATACTCTTTGCGCATAAATGGACTCTAGCTGAGGCCACTAAGCCTGCCTCCCATTGCATCCTGACAAAAGTGGCAACCCCTATCAGGCACAAAGCGCTTAGAGCGGATGCCCACATTCGGCTCATTCCCTTGCTCCACTCGATGTGTCCAGAGAAAATCTGAAGATCACTCTCAAAAGGTAAGAAAATATGTTGTTCTTACTGGAGTCAACCCTTGAATCCAGGAGTATTCTTGACCAAAGAGTTCAAACCCAAAGCAAGATGAGGAGACCAGCCACGCGCAAGCAGGCTAAAGATTTCAATGGCAGGAACTATCGCCATGAATGTTGACTGATTTCATACACTATATGGCGCAAATAGTCGCTGAGTTTATGGAACTCAATAGACCCAAAATAGAAATCTAGGATGTGTCGACTACAATTTTTTTCTCGAGGCTCATTCTGAATATAAATAGCAGATTCAAGACCGTGATCGCCAAGTCACAACACCTCAAGTAATCCTTCGTAATCCACAGTTTGAGAAATGATGTTTGAAAGCTAAACTTTCAAGTGGGCGGCAAATTTATTGTTGGCAAACTTATCTGCATTTAGAAAGACTTCAAGAACTGATCAAGCACATAAGCAGAACCTTGAGAGCATCGAAGAGACATGAGAAATATTATTCTGATCAAAGATAATAGTGATATTCATGAAGAAAATGGCACATAATCCCCAGAAGGAGGCTAAGGTTAACTTTAGCGGAACATGTCACAAGTTCCAAGTTCAAGAAAGGCACCAAGTGGGACCAAAGGGGGTTCCAAGAAGAAAGTTCCTAGAGAAATGCTTCAAATGTGGGAAGTAAGGTCATGGATTCATCAGACTAAAGAGTGGCCTAAAACTTATGGAAGCCAATGTGAGTGACAACATCTCCAAGACATGTCTGAGCTATCGACCTCACTACCCAATCTTATAGTGAACTTAGAATTCAACCCGCTGAACGGTGGATCATACACCCAAAGCAATCACATGTGCGCCCGATAAGGATGTGTTCTCCACCTTCGAACTAGCTCTCGAGACTAGGAAAAGGTGTTCATGGGGAACTCCGCCACTTCTGACATCAGGGCTAAGAAAAGCAGTGTTGAAGATGACGTCTGGAAAGCGAGCCACTCCACTAATGTCTTATATGTCCTGAAATCCGAAGAATCCTGTCCGGTTCTTTACCGAATAAATATGGATTTTGAAATGTTTTAGTCGACAAATTTGTAATATCCAAAGTGGAATGGCAGTTCGACAAAGGTTATATAAACAATTGTGGCCGTAGCTCAGAATGTAATGATTATCATGTCGAAATGAATAAAGCTAGTTTTTTCTCGCTTTATATCTTGAGTCGCTTCCAATCTATGGCATAAGAGATAAGTGAATATTAATCTGCGGATACATCGTACGATTAATTGCAACTCAAATCATATACCGACATTCCAAATTGATGCAAAACATAAGCGTGAAACTATGTTGAGGCAAAACTAACCGAAGTCATCTTCTGTGCGCGGCCAAAGACACACCGAACCTCTTGACTTTTAATCCATATAGCGATATATGTGATTCAAGCTTGTATAAAACAAGTAGGTGGTAATAAATATTTTATTTCCCTTTTCAGGATATAATCATCAAGTACTATGTACTTACTCAAAAATTGAAGGTTGAGGTGATAGAGAAATCTGCTCTCTTTACAAAAAACATGTTGAGTAAATCAATCAATAAGAAAATTAAAGTGTCAATGAGAAGATCGAGGCGGTGAGTATGAATCGCCATTCGTTGACTTTCGCAGGCTCAACATAGATTTATACATTAAACCACAACACCTTTATTCGCTCAATCCAACAGTGTATGGAGCCTAAAAAGAATCAGACTCTGGGGCGAAATGATGAATGCAATGTCGCGGTTTCTGCTTACCACAAACACGTGGGGAGGTTTATTTTATTTCTAATTACCTTTGAATAGTAAAATTCAAAAAGAAAGCAAAAAGACTCCACATGAGTTATGGAAAGGAATAAAGTCATCCCACAAATACTTACAGTGTGGGGATGTCTAGCCAAAGTGACAAGACTTCCACCCCAAAAAGTGAAAATAGTATTCTAAAAACTATCATTGCATCTTCATCGCGATGCAAATATAACAAATGATGTTTATCGATTTGTTTATGCAACCTAATGTCTCTATGATTCACAAGAACAAGATAATGGAATTTGTGAATGCATATTTTCTTTGAAGATACTTCCGTATAAATCAAAAGTAGAAGCCACCATCAAAATGAGCTTTTGAGACTATAATGGTGTACAGTCAAGTATGGAAATAATACCGTGAGGTTGAACTCTAGATGCAATAAGAGAGCAGAGTTCTTTCAAAGTGTATTTTCCACTTTTACTATGTCAAAAAGGAACCCTGAACTTATAAAGAAGCAAGCTAATTTATAGAGGCTCAAGTGTGGAAAAGCAGGTCATTAATAGTGAAATTAATCCATACTATATAACCTTACTGGGAATCCTCAGGATCTCACACTAGGTTGTAAAGATTAGCTCCAAGTGTGTTTTGGGTGAGAAAAGGAGTACACCTAATCAGCTTGAAAACTACAAAGCAAGACTGATCAAAGGTTACAAAACAAAACCAGGGCCTCGATTATTTTTAATAGATATCTCATAACATAACAAATTCCTATGGTGATGATGTCGGCACCGCGCATCGAGAACCCCTCAAGTACATCGATGATGTGAAAACAACCTTTCTTAATGGAGAGTTAGAGCAAGAAATCTACGAAGCAATCTGGCGGTTTTTCCGCTTCAAAGACAAAGAGCAAAAGAAAAAACCCAAACTGGCAAAATCCTTATATGGATCAAGCAAGCGCACCAAACAAATATACGAAAATTTGATGAATGTAATGTTGTCACATGGATTCAAAACGTTGAATGTGACAAGTGTGTTACGTTAAAGATGATAACAACATGGATATGTTATTGTATGTTGGCGGGCGTAGACGACATGCTTCTATTGCTCCAGATGACAAGATGATTGCATCTACCAAGAACATGTCAACTAAGGTCTGATATGGGAAAAGACATGGGAATTGCTAATGTATTTCAGAATGTAAAAAATCGAAGTATAAGGACTCATTCTAAGTCGTCACACTATGTTGATAATATTCTTTGAAGCTTCAAAGGATAACTCGTATAACTAAAACACTGATGTAACTCACATCTGTCTCAAGAAAGAAAGGAGTAGAGTGTTTCCTCACAGAAATACCTAGAGGTGCATACCTAATGTACTTACTTAAACAAAGACCGCATAGTGTAAAAAGCTTTAACCAGTAGATACATGAGTAATCCTAGAGCTATATCAGGCAAGGAATAACAGGAGTATTAAAATACTTACCATTCACTCATGACTATGGGGCCACTTCACACAAGTGATATCCCACAGTGATCAAGGATAATGATGCTAATTGTGCATCTAATGTTAAAGATTAAAATCCCAAAGTGGTTATGTCTTCACATCGGAGTCAAAGAAGATTCGGTGTCCTAAAAACAAACGGTTATTGTTGGGGATCCAATAATGAATATGAGTTTATTATCGACAAATGTGGGGAAGAGGGCGAATGGCACGCCACCAGGACATTCCAAGGTGGCCAAAGCCGCGCTCCAATATGGCTACGTTACCGTGACGCCCAAACCTCGGGGGTCCGCATTCACCCGTCAACCCGCTTAAACACTGCGGAACGCCGGGTGACCCTATATTTCACTAAAACACAGTGCACAGTCTCCTCAGACCTGGAGCCTCACCCAACAATAAACCCGTATATACCCGGGGTCTCCAAAATGCTGGGCAATATATCCAATATATCCACGTATCCAACCTTGGCTATAATACTACCACTGGGCCCACAAATCATCATACGTGGAGGCCCACCAGAGTGAATCAACTATATACCACATGGGCATAAAAGAGTTACAATATTTTCACTTTATACATTACATATATATTAAAATTAGACATTTCAATACATGTATATATCATCAACCAAAGCCACAACCCTACTTTCTTCTAATCCTCAATCCTCAGACGAGTCAGTCCCTGCACGCCCCAGACCCAGGTGGCACAGATCCCCGACGGGCGAGCTAATGCTCGCAGGGAATCGCCCAAGTGGCTACTCTCCACCAGTGCAAGGTAACACCCAATAAACATACATTCAAAATGCATGATCCTTACTTGAATGTCTACATGACCAACTCGCATCCCGAGTCCTCATCGACTCTCTCACACCGCCTAAGCCTCGTATGCGAGAATTTCATCGCTTTTTTTGCTAGCGGACAACCCTCCTCCGATACTATATCACCACACAATCTGACACATCAGGCTGGTATGTGGACTACCCTCCGATGTAGATCAATCGGGCCGCCTCCGACGATTATTATTTTTAATTGACTACCCTCCGAGCACCAACATTTTTAGACAACCCTCCGAACCATTTTCTGGGGACTATCTCATGCAAATTACCCGCGGTAACTGGGTAAATTTGTTATTATGGAATGCATGTATGCTAACTCTTGTCACGCTTCAATTTTACATGTAAATATATATAAACATGCATATATGTTTACAAAATTCATCTTATTAACTATGTTGCAAATTCTCATTTCAGACATCAAAATTACATATTCACTTGGGTTAATGATCAAACACTTAGCAAATGAATTTAAATCACCGATCAAATGTTATTTTCACAAAATATATTGCGGATTCATCGTTGTGAACAGAAAACCTCAGGTTACTACTTTTCAGTTAAAATTTACTCCGCTCACTCAGAACTCCTGCTCACCTGCCATTCTCGGCCCATACAAACCAATACACTATTCAACACATAAATGCACAATTAATCTCCTCCCAATCCGCCATGGACAATACCACTGCTCCATTTTCAAGCCTAAAATTATATCACCAATCCAAGGTTTGGGATCGATCAACCACGCTTCAAGGCCTCAATCAACCGAAACATTTACATGGTACTTAACCTAAGAATAAAACCCAAGTAGGAGAAACCCCTACCTCCTGAAGTTCGAGGAAACTCCCTAAATTCCAGTACCCACGCCGAAGCTCCTTCCATGTGAGCGCTTCTCCTTCTTGTCTCCGAAGATCGCCGATCTACATTATCGCCGTGATTTCTAGAGAGGTCTTCCTCTCTAAATTTAACTGAAACCCACTGCCTCCGTATCCGCCTGCTCTCGCCTGCTTTTTGCTATTTTCTTTTATCATTTTGGAGAAGAAGACTCAATGCTCTCACATGTCCCTAATGCCATTTAATCCAATTAACCAATTAATTCCCCTTCTTTCTCCAGCTTTGACATTCTATACTATCTCGACCGTCCATCTTCACTTCACTCATAATACCATTCTATGGTATATGAGTACTTGTTATATGTTAGACTTTCTGTCGCATCGAAAATCGCTTACTGCATCCGGCGCCCGATGCCTAAAACGTTGCCAACTCGAACGTTCTAATATTAATAAACGATGGTTAGCTAGATTTTTCGAGACTGAATCCGGTGAAACTGCTTCATTATCCAAATTAGAGAATAACTCATTTTTTCGTTCCGAACTGAATAACAATTCTCAGAATCTAAATTACGATTTTGCCATTTTTCCATAAATCGAATTTCGTCTACACATTATCATGGATAGTCAATCGCTATTAGTAGAGCACAAAATGCAAGATATAATGGTAAGTCTATGTATATTCGCCAGAGAGACAACATCGGTTTAGACAACTACCAATCGAGTCATCTCTCGAGATTATGTAAAATCTGCGCATGATAACACCGCGATCACAACTAAAGGGTTAAATCGAGAGTTGGTTGAAAAGTCAGCCTAAGGGAATGAGACTAAAGCCCGTAAAGAATAAGCGTCACCAATGATGCCACCAACCTAGTCGACCGGAGATCCTAAGATTCAGTTCAAAGGGACAACTAAACAAAGATTCCGGATACAATCAATCTGGGTAAGATATCATCATGTCTATTCCTCGTGATGAATCGCTGATGCTCAGCAGAAGCGTGGTTATGCTTTAATGACTTATATATTTGAGAAGAGTAACACTGCCATTTCACTTGCAGAGATGTACCGACTTTATGTTGTAATGATATTTGACCTAAAATCGTAATGAATTCCTAATTAATAAAAAGAAAATTTAATCCTATATTATTTTCTAAATCAATTAATTATGAAAATTGAAGCTCCCTTCACCTGCCACACCGATGAATTTTAACCTGTAGAAATTCAAGCCATTTAATATTTCAGACGCTTAGCGGTTTTGATCATGCCGGCTGATACTTCCTCAGATAGTATCCCGCTGATCTCGCAGCCGGTGTATCAGATCTCGCTCAGTCCCTCGACCAAACTTAAACAAAAACCTAATGCCACACTTGGAACCCGGGATAGCTCCGCCCCTGGCTGAGGCTGAGTTGTGAGCTTTATTCATGTCCCCGGAGTCATCATCTCGATCCCGACTCTTTAGTAGCTGGCAGCATGCCACAAAGTCACGCGTCAAACCCTAAATATGTAATTATCAGCAATAAAGCAAGTCGATAAAAATCATACTTATATTAAATAAAATGAAAATGCAAACTAATCCATATAAATGCAAATAGGTTTTGACAAAACCTCTAGAACGAAACTGAATGATCTCTGCATGTGGAAGAAACCCACTAAAAGAAAGAGAGAAAAAGAGAGAGGATGAAAATAAACGATTTGAGTGAAAAAGCCCCATCTCCTCTTCTCTCTCTTTCTTCAATCGTTTCTTCAAGCTTTCCCCTTCAAGATAAAAAGCCCTGTGGTAAGCTTCACCCCAAGATAGGAGCCTTCAAAAGCCCAAAATCACCACTCAACCTCCTCCCTCACGATCCCTATGGTTTGAGCCTTTAAAACCCATTATGCTCAAATGGGCTAAAAATCATCCAAAAATTCGCATTCCCTAACGCCGCTGACGCTGCTGGCAACGCCGCGAACGGTCGGATGTCAGCGTTTGTTTCCGCAACGCGCCGCACGTTGCCGCAGTTTTCCCGTTAGCCCAACTCGCGAAGACCATAACTTTGTCATCCAACTCGCATTTTGGTGTTTCTGCACCGAAAGCTCAGTTTGTATCCATCCATATATGGCTTCACTCCAATAAGAGCTCAGTATATTCTGAAAAATCAAAATATAGTAGCCCTCTCCGCCGCAAAGCCGCAATGTTGCCGATTTTCTTGTGTTTTGGAACTGATAACTTCTTTGTTCTGGGGAACTCCACTTTGTGCTCTTTGGTATCCTCGAAATCTATTGAAGTTTAGAATTCGCCACATATAAAGCTTTCTTCAATTGGAGCTCATATGATATCTCAAAACGCTAAAATACGCAGTTGCTTCGTAGTAGTTTTTCCACCAATTTTGGTACAATTCCATCAAATTGATGACCCGATATTAAGTACATGAACTTTAGAGCATAGTGGTGGCAATTTTATTTAACATAAAAACACTAGAAAACAATCATGCAGGTGGATGAAACAGAGTATTTAAAGATATCACCGATTACCCATGTAAGAGTGAAGTAAAGTCGCTTCGTATGAATTCAATGGCAGCATCCCTATTAAACTTTCGCAAGACACATGTCCACTGCCAAATGGACATGTTAGAACTAAATGTGTTAGGAAGATTCTCAGAACATACCCATCGTTTCTTGCACCAATGGCGCAATGTAAGTTTCTAAAGGACATCGTGTCTAATTGCTTAGTTAGTAGAGTAAACAAAATTTTTACAAGGGAAGGTTCAAAGGGTAGACCTACTTCTCCTATGCGTTTCAATTGATGAATCTATCACATAGTCTTTGAATATTTATCAGTTGAAATGTCATTCATGGTGAATTGAAATGGTAAAGTAGAGTGAAATGATATTCTGCTTGTAGGTGCAATTTGAATGCCATCATTTTTGCAGGAGCCCAAACCAGTGGGTTTGCCTAATATTTTGATGTCCCACCCTTTATCCCTTTAAATGCAGGCTCTCTTGTTCAGGAACATAATTTCTTTCTTTTGAGTTTTGTGTGAAAAAGAAAAGGCAAGAGTGAGCTCGATTAGGTACTATCCGAGCGCGTTGATCGGGTGATAGCTTCAACTATAGTTTCATCACGGGAGTAGTATCAAGGTGCCGAGGTCAAGTCAGATGCCATTTTATCCTCGTAAGACAAAATGCAGTCAACGTGATTTTCTTCTCAGAAAGAGATCAAGGAGATGGTAATATGTTTTAAGGAGATTGTGTAATTTCAATAGATCAAAGATCCATCGCTTTCTCGACGAGTATTATTTCTTTCTGAATCGCTTTTGTTCTTGTTTTTTTTTCAGATTTTCTCCCTCTCATCTTTTGTTTCCTTTGTAATGAAAAGAAAGTTTATAACACTACCAAAGTTGTTAATGGAAAGGATTGAAAATATTGATCAAGAAAAATGTTCAAACAGAGTACACATATTCTCAATCAAGCTAACGACTCTGTATAGTTTTAATCCTTCAATTTCACTCCATGTTGTTACAATAGGTATAATATTTCCGTCCTCTTCTTTTTCTTTTCTTAAATACTCCATGCTATCGTATTAGTTTCCAATTCTTTTTGATTAAAATGAAATATTCTTCCGTTTGTTTCTCTCTTGCATTTCATCATGGTTATTCTCTTTGCTTAATAAAGTGGTTTTTTCAAAGATTTAAGTTTATCTTGTTTTTGTGGTTGCCAAGTACCTTATCGAAGGCTTGGTTTGTCGCGCCTTTTATTACTGCATTTACTTACAGTTTCATTATTACGATATATGGTGTTGTTCGTCGCTTATTGCAACGCTTATTGTATCATGGCAATTCAAATTAAGAAAACAGACGGATCAATCAAATATATCAAATTATGGTTGTTAGTATGTTGAAGAAACTAGAGTCGAAGATATTCTAGTCAATATATTATCAAATTTATAAAGCCATACCTTGAATTTATTATGCTATTAACACAATATTACGTGTTTGAATCAAAAATATTATTTCTTTTCTCTAAATATATACTTTTTTTTTGGATAATATAAACCCTCCCAAAACCCTATCTAAAGAGGTCTTATTCGACATTTTTGGAATTCAACAATCTTTGGGGAATTATTTTACCACACTCAAAATATTGAGAATTTTTATCGTCCCTGGAGTATTACTTATACAAATCACAAAATAAGCGCCTTGTGAATTTAGAAAGATTCCTTTTCCAAATTTCAGATTTGAATGGAATTGAATATTAGTTCAAATGTGAAGCAAAAAAAGAAAAAGAAAAATTAATTAAACAACAAGATTATTTAATTATAGAAACATTAATTTGGGTATATGCTCATTCTTTCATTAATTGAGAGGAAGGTATCAAAGGGTATCAACATTTGGTGTTAACAAGGTGACAAGAGATCGATTAATAAAGCATCTGGAGGAGAATAATTTCCTACTACTCTTATCTAACCTCACATGAAAATGAAAAAGATTCAATAAAATATCTATCAACACTCAGCCCTATCATTGCTCATCGCAATTATTCTTTAATTCAACCGCAGAATTTGAAGAAGGGAAATGGTTTTCGCCATGTTCTTTTATGTGTTTTTTTATTTCTTTATTATAATTCTTATTTCAAGAGTGGATGAAACAAGTATAGTCTACAACTAGAACGAAGACAAAATAAACGGTAGTTGTTTGAACTAAGGGTTCCTAATCTTGTGAAAACAACAGAAATATAAACATAAATCTAATTATTTTTTTCTTCAACTGAATTTCGCCTTGAGTTTTGCTTGAATTGTCGGGTTTGGCTCACCTCGCGATTGACTCCTCTGCAAAAACAAAAAACAAAAGGACCGCTAGGACTCAAATCTGCCTTCTCCATGCCTAAGTCTCTTTCCAAGAGGAGATTAACCTTTAGAAATTTAATTCTTCATATGGTCCCGCACTCCTTCACCTGACAAGACCGCATTTTATAATGGATGATTCACGACAACTTTCCTAATTGGATGATGACACTGAATTATATGTTTCCTAGTTGGATGATGACAGTACTTAGTGCAAAGATGTTTCCTTCGCTTGAAGGATGATACGCATACGCCCAATTGTAGGGAGATTTTATTTCCTTATCGAAACCCATCACTAAGGGATAATTAATCGTGGTGCATTAATTGAGGAAATATCTTACTTCTTCCCAGCCACAGAGATCGAAAGGTTTCCTACACTGATTCTCTACTTGTCGCCTCTAGCGACCACTGATAGCCCTCGCTTTCAGTCCTGCTTCGAGGAGGTCATCACGTAATCAATACAAGAATGAGTCCCATTTTTAACCCGATGTTTGGGCTTGCATTCCTTGGCCCCGCACGCCTCATTATTCAAACCCACCAAATGCAAATAAATAAATAAATATATATATATATATATATACATATGCATATATATACATATTTCATTCAGCCCAGATATATAAGAGGCTCTACAAAGCCATGAAACTTCTTCATGGTGGTGGTGGTAACCCCAAGAATTAGCCTCATTAATTTCATGTTCTCTCTTCATGCATTTCCATCTTGTCTCCAATAGCTCACCCGTTGTTCTCCTCGGGCAAATTTCATGCTCTTATGCTACTCGATCCCCAATCACCTCCTCTGCCACTTGACTGGCATTGTAAAGCTCTATTTTTCTCTCAAAGTAATATTTAGGATCTTTTTATTTTACACTTATTATAAAACGTAATGTACTTTGTCACCGGAGCTCCTAACTGAAAACCCCTCCCTCCGCGGATTTCCGACCTTTTACCAAGAATTTATTTACTAAATCAAAACATAGAAGTTAAATGTTGTGAAAAGTCGATGGTCTCGTGGTTCGCATTCTTTCTTGTATGCCTTGTTAGAAACGCTATTTTGCATTTGTGTTGGATTTAAGTCATGTTTATTAATCAACATTATAAATTTCACGCCATAAAATAATCGATTAGAAATAAAAGCATTAATGTTAAATTATCATAAGCAATAAGGAAAAGATATATTAAAGCAATGCATATGTATAAAAAATATACCAAAAATACAAAATATGAAATTATAAAAATGTATAACCATGAATGAAAAACAATTTAAAATGTACCCTCGGAATAACCATCGAATTCTTAAAGCAAACCATCACAAAAACTAATTTTGAAACATTTATTTTATTAAATGTGTTTCTTTGTAGTTATTCATAATCTGTAAAACATTTAAAGGCTTATATTTTATCTTATACATGTTATTCGCTTGATGTCAAATTTTCAATGAAAGCTCTGTTACCTAAATAAATTAAAACCTAATTTTGATAATTATTTTTCAAATAGTTTTTATATTATTTTTAAAAAAAAAATATTGTCACCGGCATTTCACATCTATCTCCGCTTTGATTAGCATTATAAAGTATTTTTGCTCTCATTTGAACCTGTTGGTACAAATGAATATAAAATTATGCATCAAATTCATAATTAAAAAATATTGATTGAAAAAATAATCCCAAACTATATGTGTTTTTGACATGGACTTTTCTCACCTAATGAAGATTAAAAAAAGAGTAAATGTGTTACTTTGGTAAGATAAATTCAAAATTTTATAAAATTTCTATAGTGTTTATTGAAATAACTTCATCAAAATGTAAGATTAAAATTTAAAATTCATCATCAGGACAATTTAATTTTTTAAAATTATAATATTTTAAATAATTTAAAAATGTTTTAAGTTGATTATTTAACTATTATGCCAAATTAAATCCCAAAAGAAAATTTGAATATTTAATAAAAGATCTAAATATTTTAGTTTTGCATTTTAATGATTGAACCTCAAGAAAGCTTCCATTGTTTGCGATATCTTTCTTCTTTTCACAAAACCCTAAGAATCCAAACCCTAGCCTTGTTAAAAGACATGGAGACTGCAGGTGTTGTGCATCTCACATATCGTCATAATTTCATCAAAGGATATGGACGAACACTACCCTAGATGATGAAAAAGAATCGCCATGATATTAATCTTTCAAATTACCACCGAGATAATATCTGAAAGGGCGAAAGATGAGGACTGAGATCAGAGACAAAACATCTCCAGCACCGCCACACCAGTCCACGCGCCGAATTCCTCGACGCAGGAGGATCGCCCCAAGGGACGGGCTATCAAGCCCGAAATCTTCATATGTTCGGCTATGAGCACCGCTGACACGAGTTAGTGCTCGATATTTCGCATATCCGCAATCTCCCGCTTTTCACGGCTGTGACTCTTATTTCTCTGCTCTGCTGACACACCACCGTGTGGATTATGCAAGTGTCAGTCAAAGGCTAGCTGAAAAGGCTTTTGCTTATGCGCTCCGTCTTTGTTTTTCAAGTAGAGTACCTCAATCGAGTAATCCCTTACTTACAAAGCACAGGTAATGAGAGAATGTATTGGTGGGCAGTAGTCTATTCTTTGTATTAGCAATATACCAGAGTGATGGATCATTTTAGAACACAAAGATCTCCATGGTTATTTATTTTGTCAAATAGAAATTGTTTCAAGAGCCTCAAGAAATATGTAAAAACAAACAAAATCAAAGACAGTTAGTTCCAGAGGAGCGATAATCCGATATTTTCGCCGCTGCGGAATGTCAATAGAGAGAATAAATAGTAAAGAATCAAAGAATATCCAGCAGATAAAAGTAGCTGGCTGGTCTGAACAACGAATAACTACACCAATTCGCCGTTTCCGCAGAAATGTTGCGCGGTTCGGAAATCCTAAATCTCTTCAAATTTCCAACATCTCCACCGATCGATCACCAACAATAGAGACAAAGAGTGGAAACGGCTTGATGGCCATTCTGATCCGATTGACATCGCTATCCACCGCTTCACCTCCATCGCCACGCATGCAACAAAACATGATAAAACGCGCATCAGCAATCGCCATCAACCATTTTTTCTCGCCTCAATGTTGTTAATGAACTAAATCGGTGAGAGATGTCGGGGGAAATAAGAGATTTCTTGTGGATCAGCCTGTGTTTTGGGAAAAATCGCGAACACTATGGGATCCAAGAAGAATGCAGTTGCAATAGAGATTCTCCTCTGCTGAGTCAGTGCTGAAGAAGAGGGTATCCAGCAAAGCCTTTTGTAAAGTCATCTACTCATGTTAGCTCTCGATTCCTTTTTACGCCGTTCCTCTGCTGATTTCTCTCCACAAATGCAAGGTGAAACTCAAACCAAACGCTTGATTAATCCATCTATCATATCCGGTTGTGTTCTTCTGAAACACAACTTTTATTTGGTTTTTTGAGCTGTCCTCTGTGTTCTGAAACAATTCCTATTTGATACAAAACCCAATTTCATGATTTCCTGCTGCATGTTTATCTGGACTCAAAGGACAATTCCAGCCAATTAATTACGAATCAAATGCCCTCAAAACTGAATCTAGCATTTTTATGTTCATTCCAGACTTTTATCAAGAACTCCTAATGCTCATTTACCCAATAAAGCTTCCTATGTGCAGTTTTTATTTTAAATCATTTCACTTACACTAACATCAAACCACATGAATTTTATTCATTTTATTTTAACTGTACTTATGATCTCTTCATTTTTGAATAAGATAATGTAGGTAAGTATTGGTGTACAAATTTTTTCACATCAACCCGGTCAAGATGAATTTAGTACATTATCCATCCTAATTTCGGGCCGGAATTAAGTATATATACATAGAAGAGAGAGTATATATATATATATATATGGTATATATATATATATATATATATATATATATATGAAAACGCTTTACCTAAACTACTATCTCTTGCAACTAAATTGTTTACCATCGGTGATATTTATTTTGTTATTGATGATCTCTTTACATTTGAATACATGATGTAACAGAGAACGATTGTACAAAATATATCAACCCACAGTTGATGAACTTCAGTACATTATTATCCATCCCATTTGAGCTGAACTGATATAGATATAGAAAGAGAAAGAGTATATACATATATATATGTTATATGATATACACCTAGCTTACCAAACTACTTAATTTTGTAATTAAATTGCCACCGCTGAACATTATTGAACCCGTTATTTATGATCTCTCTGCTCGAACATGATAACAGGAAAAGTATCGAACACGAATTAGGAACAAAAACTAGGTAACCTATATTTACTCAGATCACCGTAACCCACCCAACCTCCCCACACACTCACAACAGATTGAGACGCGTATCGACTTAAGTGAAACCCTGTGAAAACCCGCAACTGACCGGGTCCTCTTATGATGACTCTATGGAAGCAATGAACTGACCTCAAGATAAGGAAACAAAAGTCGAAAAAAATCAACTTTTAGAGGATTCCTCCGAAAAATTCAACACCTGTGAACCAGAATCTCACAAACTCATAAAATAACAAGAATATAAAGCCACCGGGATGTCGAACCCTCCGCCCAGAAAACGTTATTCAACAAAACGACGAAAGGAACCGTTTTTCTTTCCGGACTGGCTTTTAATATCGAAATCTCAAGAAGAAACGAAGAACTTTAAGAAGGTATGAGTGTTACGTTATCAAAATCACTTTACTCCTTCCAGCTCTGCGCACGCCTGCTTTGATCCATGTCTGTGGTGCTACATGAAACAGCTCTGTGGATCTCCAGTCCGGTGGAAAGATCTTTGAACCCATGATAAGATCTCTTAACTTACTCTTCTCAGACTTGTAAATTTTCATTCTGTCCACGCCCAAACTTCAAGACTCCAGATCTTCTCTAAACGACGTTGCTTCATCTGCGGCGACACAAACAACGCTTATTTCATTGTTTATTTTTATTTTAATACAAAATACAAACTGAACGCCGCTTTGCAGTGTAATTAAAATACATTATTTGAAGCTCTAAAAACAACCCCGCGAAGTCTTAAAAGGACCAAAAAACTGATGCCAAGCCACCCCATAAATCAGAATACTGGCACCTTAAACCCTCCAACTCCCCATTTTTTCGTTAAGGTTTCCAAACTAAAATATATTAAAGTAAACTGTTTTTGAAGCTAAACTTAATTAACTTTAATATATAATATTATAAAATATAAAATAAAGAACAATAACAATAAAACCATAAATTATTGATTTTTTGTAAATATAAATACAAACATAAATATTATTTATTTATTTTACTTCTAAACATAATAGAAGACGAATTCCAATTAATAATTTATGAAAACAAGTACGGGAATAAGAATAATTAATTCGAATTATATTAAGAATAAATTAATAAGGTAATATATTATAATAAAATAAGATAACAATTGTAAATATTTATTGATCTTTTCTCCCATACTTCATTAATTTTGATTTAAGAAGTAAAAATATCTATATTTTTAAACAATATAGATGTACTTCATTATAATTTTTCTTAAATTAACTAAAAATAACACTTTTAATTTATTTTTTACCAATCAGAAATTTAATTTTTTAATGAAGAACAAATTATATTGGGAAAATTTCATTTATTATATATTTTGTTTTACTTTATAATGTCAGTGAACATTTTGAATGATTTCAAATGATATATTATTTGAGTGATGCAGAACTCATTCTATGGTAAGGAATAAATCTAAATGTAAGCATTCCAGGAAAGCTATTCATGAAAGTATAACAAGATTAAAACAACACATCGCACATATCTCCGGACAAGTAAAAGGATGCCAAAGTGTACTCAGTATGTCACAAAAGCATTAGATTGTATATGTTCACTTCAAATGAAAAAAGAAGAACGATTTATGTTCTTAATAAAGAAATTCTTCTTACTGAAATTGATGAGCCTGATCTGATGAAGTCGAGGAAGTCGATATAACCTTATTCTAAAGAAGACAAATGAAATACGCAATGAGAGAAGTCTGTCTGCTTTTTTATCAAGGCAGACACGGCACGAGAGGGCAGGCTTCCTCACAACCTGTGGGTGCCAGATCGCCGTGGACCCATACGGCTTCCCCGATAAGAGAGAAGGAGTTAACATCCTCCCAAAGATCGATCCTGGATATGGCTTCCTTCAAAACAAAAACTTTAATGGAAAGTATGTTTTTCACAAGGTAAAGAAAAAGTGGGTAAAGCCATCTCTCTAAATTTTTTCAATGGAATACCTTTCAATGCAACTTGATAGCCAGGCTCTCAGAATCAATCTATGATTGATGGTCATAGCAGAAGTAGGTCCGGCAATCATATCCATAGATACCAAATTGGTACGCATAACCGAGGAGAGTGCAGAGCTTGAGGGTATATAAACACATCACAGCCAAATGGCTTGTATACGGATGCACCAACATGTGTGTGATGGTCGGGTTCTAGAACTAAAAAGCCTATCATCACTCACATGGTTATCATGATAAAGCATGACATACCTTCTTCAACATATTACCAACATGCCTAAGACTACAGATTACATTCTTCCCTTTATGGATATGATTCAGAGGAGGTCAGAGGAAAATTATCAGACAAGTAGTGAACTGATACCAGGCAAGTTTAAAAAGCAATGGTATAAGTCATTACGAGAAGCTGCACATTTGCTTCTTAGTCTTCCTCAGGTTACTCATTGTATTGATTTAATGCTTGAAGATATTAGAAACTTGAAGGATAAGGAGATGCCTAGATCAAGCAAAGATGATCACAAGTTTTATTTATACAATTGAAAGTAAACAATTTGATAGTATGTTCTTCCACTTAAGGATGTAGACTTCGCGCCTCTGAACAACCCCATTTGCCATCGATTTATTTCTACTTAGTCTTATACTATGAAGCGATTGAAGATGATGTGCACAACAAATCAGGCCTTGGAGGTAGTCACTCATATATATATATATATTTTATAGATAAGCAAATTCAAAAAAGCTACAAAGTATGCAAAGATTTATACGTATAGCCAAAGTAAAGGTAAAGAAAAGCCTTACCAACCTCTCTGTAAAATAGGGCCAACCACTCCAAGAAACCTATAAGGTGCTATCTCTTCACCTATGTGGCCAAACTATTCCAACTCCAATTAGGTTATGAAAGACGTTTTTAACTTCAGAACTAAATTTCCATCCCTAAAAGCTACATGGTTTCTCTCCTTCCAGTTGTTTAAAAATACATAGAGGGAGATTTCAAAACCTTTCCTCCTTTTTTTTCTCCCTTGCTAAAGAAACCTTCCAACCCGAGAAGAGCCTCCTGACTACATGGGAAGACCTAAGAAATGCCAACAAAGAGAGAATGATCTCCACAAGAGCTAACAACAGAGCAATGGAACAAGATATGGAGGAATTAGATTCTTTTGCACAACCATGCATAAATATATATTGCAGATGTCACATCTCGAGTCGTCTATGTAAGAACTTGCCCCCAAGCCACTTCCTGCAGATAAAAAGGTTGCTTTGAAGTGACACAGCGTGGCACCTAAATGCTCCTAATAGGACACACTAGGAAGTAGAACTCTAAAACGCTTTTTGTAGGTAGACGAGTAAACGCTCCTCCTTCCGGCCCCATCTCCAAGCAACCCTTGCCTTAACTCGATATTGATCCTTTCTTTTGAAGAACCAGAAGATCTACCATTAGATCTATTTCCTAATCATTAAAGGCTTCGATACAACCGAAGTTTCTAGGCACTTACCATGAGAAGAACATCCATAAGCTTTTCCATTGTCATTTTTATTAGAAAATGAAATTTAAAAGTGGGAGGGGAAGCAGTGATTGAGAGTCGAGGGCCACAACAATAGTCAGTCTGCAATGATAACCTTGTGGTCGCTGCTGCACCAATTCTCCAATTATTTCAACCCATATAGCTTCTTCAGAATATCTTCAAGATCCACCTGTGCTGACTCTCGACCTGGACTACCAATCCGAGGGTTCTTCTTCCCATTTGTAGAGATATCGATTTTTCAAATGCAATCCTCTTTTCAAAGAAAATCTCCTGGTATCCACTTGCCGAAAGCAGAAGTGTATATTCAATAAGGACAACTTTCTGGCCACTTCCCTAACCTTTCTAAAGGGCATCACATCCCACTTTAACTGCTGGCTTCTTTTCAGTGGCCCCTCCCCTCAAAGAAAACTCCTTTCAGATCTTCCCTAACCTCTTTTTCAACAATTGTCGTATCCTCACTGCTACAACCTGATAGATAGAAGACTAGCATGGGTACTTCTTTAATCGTGGCTAACCTCCTGGGCTTTGAGATATAGTTTCTCTTCTAAAGAGTGCAAGCTTTTTAATACGCAGCCTTTCCTTGAGGCTCATCCTAACCCGCCACGTATTTGTGAGGCGCCCATGAGTCCAAAACTCATGAGATTTTTAATACATTTTCTCAGCTATAAATGAGAATAATGCGGAATTCACTTCTCTCTTCTCTCTCTCTCTCTCTCTCTTCATAAAACTCGATAATTGAATCAAATTCCAATTGCAGAAAACATGTGGCGAACCAATGAAGAAAAATCATAAGAACGCCCCAGCAGATCAAGTCAAAATGGAAATCAAGCCTTATAGGTGCGTAATTTCCAGCAATTCCAAGTCGTATCTTAGTCTGAATAAGGTATTAAACTCAAGGAGTGAATATGAAGTCGTGACTGCATGAAGTCGAGTGATGTAATATGATCTTGGTTCAGAATAAAAGAAGCAACAATGAAGAAGTTCAGTCGTCATGATATCATCGCGACGCCGCCACACCAAATCTGAGAGATAAATGACGCTGTGATATCACCATGAGGTCACAGCAAGAGTTTCCAATACCTAGCAAATGGCAAGAACGCCTTTCAAGGGGTCATTAAAATCAAAATCCACACTTACTCGTAGAATTACTGGCAAAGCGCATGTGATGCCACATACATCACTCGAGGGTCAATGAATCAAAGTCGAGTGGATAATATGAGAACTGATATTGTGAAGCTTCGCGCATAAAGATTTTCAAAGAGACAAACATAAGTCGCGACGTCCTTAGTGTCACATCACTATGGCAGAAAGCCCGCGACGTCTATGCCAAGAGCGTCACATCGTACCTTCTGATTTAACTTAGTATCGCGACATCATTTAGTCAGTCAGACATCGCACTCAATAGATGGCCAAGATAAAGTCAACACAATAGGTAAAATCACTCACATCAAGAGTCATGCTAAAACAATGAAGTCATGCGATGATTGTGATGATCAGGCTCAATCTCAAAAGAGCCATAAGGTAGAGGCCAGATGCACCACATTATCCAATTGTTGGCCAACGCTATATGAAAGAACGTGCACGCCGCTTGAAGGGTCACATCGCGCCAAAGTGTAAGAAGGCGGCAAGATAAAGCCTCACAGACAACGTAAAACCGTCGCTAATGATGATTTGCGCCCAATTCGTGTGATCACGCAAGATGTCGCCATGATGATTGAGGGTCGAACATCGGTCAGCTCTCAATAAGCGTAATAATGAACTGGGACGCAGAATAGAGGTCGCAATATCAGTCAAGGTCGCACAAACAAAATGAAATCACACAGAAACAAACAACGGCCATTTATTGAAATCCACGTATCGGTAAAGCGTATCGAACCTAAACTATAATACAGAAATGCTATCAAAGAAAGCAAATCAAGTGGCCCAAAAGAGAGTCCATGAACATATCATGAATTCTTTTCTTTTCTCGCTTTGGTCATATTTTCAGATTTGACGAGAAAAGATTGTTATTTTTGAATAGATCCCGGATGATAGCTCAGCAGTCAAGCCGAATGCATCGTTGTTTATTTAAATTTACTCACCCTAGTTCGCTGAAGTCCAATGTGAAATAAATTTTTGTGAATTTAAACTTCCAGTTTAACTGCATAGTGAGTTCTTTTCAATCGTTGGTTTCACGCCAGTGAAATCAAGCAATTTCAGAAACCCACTTCCATGAATTTAAGCTTCACAGTAGTTATACTCTTTCTCATAGTAAAATTCTAATATCAACCACCCAACGTCCCCACTCTGAATCACTGAATTCGCTCTTGTTTGATCGGTCAGATTCGATCCAAACATGAAGTCCTTCAGACCGTGAGACTGCCATTGAGTTCATTTTCGCGATCTGCGATAATACGGCAGAAGGCATTCCCTGAGTTTCTCAATAATATCCGCGGGCATGGAACTAATATCGGATTCATCGGCTCAGAATTTATCCGATAAATCTTCTTCACGAAACCGAACGAGGTGAACTAATTTATCACCGAAACAGTGGAAGTTTCATTTCCTTAGACTAACAGTTCAATCCCAAACATAAGATTCACCAAGGCAAAGAAACGGAACTGTCTCAATTGAGATGAGAACTCAAAGAGGGTAAACAAAGCTTTTGTCATGTGCCTAGAATCCAAGGCTTTGACAAATTCATGTCTCGTGGGTATGAAGTTAATACAGAAAAGAAAATAGTCTATGAATAGTATAATCCGTATTAGCATTATCTAACCTCTGACTGGGAGGGAAAGCTCATAGAAGATTGGGATGACGAAATATGTCATTAAGGAGATCCAACATATATTACCTTCTTTCTGGACTCAAACACTTAAAACCAAGTTCAAGTAGCAGTCATTAAGGTTTAAAAGAATTGAGCAGCCAAGAACTACTGTGGTCAATAAGTACTTTTTAAAAAACCAACTGAGTTGAGAACTCACTTCATACTTTTATTTAATTTGCATTAGTTTGCTCTGTGTTCAGTTTATATTGGTCTGGTTTTCTATTATTGGCGGTCATAGAACATATCGCAATCAAAAATCACACCAAATAGTATAGAAACTAGAGGTCAGGTGGCTGGGATTGTGAATTCCTTAGGTATCTCAGATCTGTTATCCAATTTAAATCCACTTTATTACTTGTTCGATTCAGACACTTGGTGTTAATCATGGATCAAAACAGTAGAAGAAATTATCCGCCTTATGAAACCATTTAACTGAGGAACAAAGAACATAACAATAAAAGTCATGGTATTATTCGGGATTGGGAATAATGCATCCCAGAATATAAGGTCTCCGGTGAACTATAACATGATCCCAAATGTATGGCCTGAATTTCACTGGCAAATGATCAGCTGCCAGTACTCCTCGGGCCAGGTATAGTTTTCCGTGTCATATCATGGCCTCACAGATAATATGGCAGCTCAATATTTTCGTTTAACACAAACCCATTGCGAACCACCGCATCACCACACATTATTCCTTTAACTCGATCCCGGCCGATGCGGTAAATGGCATAGTGCCTGAACCAATCCAACTTGATTCTTCCGTAAGCCCGAATCACCGCAATTGAATCCCGTCCTTCCGAAGAATCATGGTCCGGTTATTTTCGAAGTCTGATTAACTCCGCGAAAATCCCAAAGATGCCCCAGAAACTTCTTTATCCCTTACCGTCGTGAGAGGCAAGGGTTTTTGATAATGGAAAACTGATCGGGTCCCACTTCTAGTTCCTTCACAGGGAAGAAATTTGAAAAATCAAGAACACACTCATGTCACTCATGAGGCACATTTTTCCTGAACCTGGGTGCTGAAATGCTTTGTTTCAAGATTCCTCCCATGCACTGCTTTCCGTGTTATTCATATTTGTTCTAAACCTGAAGATCTCATACATTGTGGTGTCATCCAAAAATTTCCATGACTCCTCCTCAGAAACTAAACTGGCAGAATTATTTAATACTGTACACTCATCCGGAAAGGTTATGGAGATTGACAAATCCAATGGCACATCCTCCCAAGCAAAGAAATTATTGGGTGTATGAATGTATCTTTCTAACCCTGTGTGCACTGCAACCAAGCTCAGAACCTGGAATACCTAGCCCAAGAAACAAAAAGATGAGGTGTCTCACACTGCCCAATATCCATCAACATGCAAAGGGAAATGATCTTCTTGCCAGTTGCTCAGCTCTCAGCACTAAATATGTTTCCATCCTCGCCAACGTTTCCTTATTAACATCTGATTTTTCTCATCGTTGACCGCGTGAATCACCCTTCTTGAAACTGGCTGGGCGGACTGGTTAACTCAAGGACTCACCAAGTCTGGTAATGATAAAACCAAAGACAAACTACCGGTGCACCTTCCCGATTTTGCTACTTTTCGCCATCGGATTCTTGCCCCTCGAGCACTGAATAATAAGCCAGATTTCTTCTCAAAGCAGATTTCGTGTACAAGGCTCACTGCACTAATACTCTTTAACTCTTCAATAGACTGGGTTGGTGACTCCAGCATCCCTTTAAAATTTCCAAAGTACAACCCTCTGCTCTCAAATATCACTAAGTCTAGTAAATTATTACCGGGTTTACTTTGGCAATTGGTAAAGCATACGTTAAATGACTGCAACTCCTTTAAAATCCAGTCTCTTCTTTCATCGCTTCATGAAATTCCTTTCTTCATTTTGTCTCTTTTTTTCATCCCATTTGCTCAAAGACTCATCACTTTTTTTAGAATGTAAACTAATAAAAACTGAACACTAAAACCTTTCAAGATACTGAAATTTTACATCTTCTTTTTCATCATTAAAGTCAAGTATTATGAATCTATAGTAAAATGGAGTTGCTTGAGTATATAAGATTCTCTATTGATCTGATATCTTCCCTTTCTCATGTCTTAAATTCCCCAAACTTCATTAAATTATCACGCTTCTTCTCCCAACTCCAGAGTGGCAGAGAATCTCCTGATAATTACTGGGATTCATCTCCAAATTGCAAGAAATGGCCTCCCAAAGATGATCTCATGCTGAATCTTCCTCCATCCAAGATGATGGTGCAAACAAGAAAAACAATTTCTTCCACCTTTACCTGTTACACATCTCTATGATACCTGTTTCGCTGTGTTCCTGTCCACATTTTAGTAAAGAGCTATAAGCTCTCCAAACTTCAACTTCTGGTACCATCAGTGGCATTAAATCGATACTCCATGTGAACTCGAGCCATAGTAGGAGGCTTGAAAACTGAACTCTCCAATGGCGGAACACAAGCCCCCGATCCTTCATCTTTCCATGGTAAGTCTCTTCGATCAGCCAAAGAGATTCAAGTCGCAAAGGTTCACAATTCCTTCAAATAATCTCTTTCGGTTCGCATGTCTTTCGTAAATGTTCGCATAAAGTGGCATCCGTCACCACTTCGTGAAAGGCATACCGATCTCCAAATTTTCAGAAAGGTTTTCAAAACTCGCGAAATCGTTCCTCTATTCGATTTCAGCCTCGCGGAACAGACTGCGCAAATTGTCGGGTTTTCTCTGATTCCTTCTTCTCCCGATGGGCTTATAATTTCTTTTCTTTCCTTTCTCCGTAAAGGTTTCAAGATTGGCCGCCTTCCTCCCTCGTTGCCATCTTTTCTTCGTTTTTTCCACCAAGTCTCTCCTGTTTACCTCCGAGTCTGATGAGCTACTTTTGGCCTTCTGATTCTTCTTCGTGGTCACCTGAAAGACATCTTTCATCCGTTTTGCGGTACAGGCGCCACAAGTCTTATTTGTGTCTCCATGTGTTCTCTGAGGAGTGCATTAGTGGTCTTCTCGAAAATTCGAGAATTAGCATTCCGGTGCTTCCAATTTTGCAAACTTTCGTCATGCAGGCTTTAATGTTTTCGTTGCCTCCCATGAAGTGCATTTGACATCTTCAAATGGCTGAGCTCCTCCGACTCCGGTGCATCAAGCTTCTTATTTCTACCTCCTTGTCACAGTCAGAAACCTCAGATCACTTAAGGTCCCTGTTGAGGATTCTGTCTCATGCCTGGGGCTCAGCAGAGGCCCCCCACCATATAGAAAATTTCATGTCTCCTCGTCGATGATGGTGCTGGTAGGCCAGATTTGGCTCAAGTGATAACTTTGCCTCAAGTACTTAACCCTCCCTCACATCGTTAAACAAGCTTCAATGGGTACATCACACTTCCTCTCAATGGGTTTCCTCTGACTGGCCTGTCTTCACGAAAGTACAGTGCATCTTCCTCTTTTTGCTTGTCCATTCTATGCATGATGGTATCGCACTTTGCTCATGGTTGTCTATCTTGCTCACCGGCGATTCTTCCTCTCTGCTAATTACTTTGAAAACTCGAGCAGCTTGCTATTGCATTTCGCCAGTCCTCGATCCGATCTCTCGCCAAGACTCTTACGCCAATGCTCCACAACATGAAGCATCATTACCGCCCTTAGATGGTCATTCAAGGCATGATACACCATGTCCATCCGATCTTCAAGCCTATTCCATGCATCGCATTCAAAGAACCTTTGAATCTCTCCCATGCTATACAAAGGCCTCATCTTCCCGTCGGGAACACAATTATCTCTCCCCTCCTTCTCTCGAGAGTGACTGGGAAGAATCTACCCAAGGGCTTTGCCAAGCTCCTCCCCAAGTATCAGAACTATGTTGGTGAGATTTGCACCATGTGGTCACAGATCTCTAGAGAAAGCAAATGGGGAATAAAATGTAATTTATGACCTGTCTCACCCCATCCAATCTCACCAGTGGCTCGCATCCCTGGAAACCTTCCTGATGAACAAATGCTTAAGGTGTCATTCCAACTTCCATGGTATGTCGATATTTGAATTACCCGGCTTCAGGAGGCCCTTTCAGAATTCAACTACCAACAAAAGCGAAAGTCAGGATCGACAAAGCAAATTACATCCGACGTACCCATCGCTATTTAAAAGAGGTGTCACATGATTATCGAAGATGTGTGCCAGAGCGAACAATGTAAAATTCGAATGAACGCGGCATCACTGGCACAGTATTTTTCTCGAGAAGAACAGTCACAAAGATATCGGTAAATCGATTTTATTGGCCCATCATCTCTCGTGATTAAAGTCAATGGTCAAATCAGGTGATAGATGCCAAAAGATCGGGAAAATATCACGAATAGAAGTCGAAACGCCTAAAGCAGAGTATCAGCGGTGCAAATTTTTATGTATTGGGAATAGATTTTATGGGACCATTTTCACCATCATTGGAAACTCGTGGCGTATACGCCGGTATGTGCGATTGTGCTTCCAAATGGGTGGAAGCAAAAGGCTTAAGCCCAAGGAATGATGCAATACAATACAGTTTCTTACAAAAGAATATTTTTGAAAGGCATCGCAGGAACACCCGTAATCATCATTACTGATAGGAAGCCATTTTGCAAAACAAAGATTTGGTAAACCTAGTTGAGTGTGGTGTGGATCACACAGGCAGGAGTCTAGCTTATCATCCCCTGCATCAATGGACAAGCAGAGATTTCCAACGTGAGATTTAAAAGAATCCCATCAGAGTTCGAAAGCAAGAAGGATCGGGTCTCTAAACTCGACGACGCACTTTAAAGCTTATGACAACATTCAAACTCCTCATTGAAATGTCCCTATACGTAGTTGTCTTTGGAAAAACCATGTGTCATTCACTCACTTTCAGAATATAGTTATGCGCCATCAAGAAGCCGAACTTTGATTTAAAACTCTGAAAGCGGCACAGAGAATCGCTCAACCGAATCGAACCGAAAGAATCGAGAAATGGAAGCCATACGACAATGCTAGAATATACAAGGACAAAACAAAGAAATGGCATGATCGAGATTCTGGAGAAAAGAGTTCATGGTGAAATGCAAAGTTCTTCTTTTTAACTCCAGAGTTTAGTTATTTCGTGAAGAAACCGGTTTTAGTGGACTATACACGTAAAGGTTGCCATTACATTTGGAGCAATAACATTAAAGAATCTGATGTCGTGGAAGAATTTAAAGTCAATGGACAAAGACTAAGCATTATCAAAGCAGAGAAAGAAAGGAAGAGCTCCAAATTAGTTCATCGAGAGAGAGAAAGAATCAAAACAAAGAAAAGTCCAAATAAGGACCCATAAAAACTCAGCAATGGATGAGGCAACCCATGAGATTTTAGTTTCGATTTGTGACTTTGATTTTTTTTTTTTTTTTTATAATTCACATTGATTTTGTTTTCTTCTGTGTTCTATAATGATGCATAGTTAGTACTTCGAGAAGTTAATTTTTGTTTAATTGAATCCTTTCTAGAAATGTCAGTAGAAGTGCTTATGCGTAAATGCAAAAGGAAGCTGAGATAAAAGGACAACTCCAAGACATTCAAAAGAACGCAGTAAGAGGAACACAGAAAAATGGGCATTTCTTCCTCCTCCCTAAACAGAAATTCTCGTGAAAATCTAATAGAATACATTAATTCGTCAGGTGGGTAAACGATTAAACGTGAATGCTAAGAGTGTGCAAATTAATAAGAAGTGAAAAGATAAACAATACAAAATTCGAAGCGACTTTAAGTCGAGTCTTAACTAGTTAGTAATCAAGGAAGGGCAAGGGGACGTCATTAACTAAAGTTATGTCGCGACATCAACCAGAGGTCGTGACATAATTGAGTCAAAGATGCAAACCAAGGTCACAATGTGCAATCCCATTCCTCAAAAGAGTGGTAGCGTCGCTGGCCAATTCAATTATTTCTAATAAATACCGATGTCGCGTACCTCAATGATAATTATTCTCATTAGCGATTTGAAACATGCATAATCAAAGACAAGCCCGCAACATAAGAGAAAGAGTTTCAATATCTGGTAGCTTTTAATTTTGCCCTAATCACTGAGGAGGCACAATTGAAGCTCTGAATCAAAGTCGACAAGCGCAAATAAATGAAGCAATAAAGAGCCCACAAGTCAATACCTGAATTAAACTGCTAGAATCCTCCCCTCCACTATCATCTCTTCCCTTGAAGAAAATACAACCTTTCAGTTTCATATATTCTCTGGTTCTCTACTCTTGCAAACCCTAAACCCGAACTCTTCCTAAAAACCTTCCGAATTCTCTAATGGCTGAACCTTCAACCCTCATCCCAAACCTGAGCGAAATCATGGAGGAGTATACTCAGACCGGGTGGGAAGTCTATCCTGAACTCCGGGAAGGAGAACAGCCGTCGGGAATAAACTGTGGTTCAATGTTGACAAAGAACAGAGGAGGTGTAAGGTTAAACGCAACAAGTAGCTAAGTTAAGACGAAAGTTTGTTTCGTGAGGAAGCTTTCTCCGTCTCTGAAAAAGCATCATAAGCCAAAGGACGGTAGAAAGAGGCTTTAACCAACTCATTCACCGCTCGATGAATTCAGAAAACGCAGGCGGTAAATCTCGCAAACACCAAAGGTCTGTTATAAAAAAGAATGGCCCTGAATTTTATTCCGAATCTCAGGTTGGGAGGAAAGAGAATTTCGCTTATGTCGAGGAGTTCTGGTGCATTATGAGGAAAGAACAATAAATGAGCTGGGCTGGATGGAAGGATGTAAAATGGATCAAAATTCAAGCAAGTTTAAGATAAACCCCAACTGGGAGGAAGCTATGTTGAAAATTAATGTACTAAGAAAGGATGACAGCCTAAAGAAAAAGAAAGGAGAGCAAAAGACTCAGTGTGGGGAGATTTCACAGAGGAGGGTGGAAGGTGCGTGCCTTTATTTTTCATCTATTCTGTCCCACTCAAGATCGTTGGTACTGTTAGGTAGAACAAGAGGCAACCATTTCATGCCATACCGGAAAGGATAAAGATTGATGTCAGAATAATTATTGGAAAATCTTATAATGAGGTATCAAGCATTTTAGTAATAACTGGTTTCATCCCCTTCATCCAAAGAAATCACCCAAGGTTATGTATTAGGCCAGTGAAGGGAAATAATGGAAGAAGAAGAAGAATGCCCCAAATGTCACCCCACTGTCTTTGATGCTACAAGGTCAAAGAACTCAAAAGAAAGTGTCATAGTAGAAACAGATTCAAAATATGAAATGAAAATGCAACACAGAAGAAGACACTTTTCCGATGGGCAAAGCAGGAGAGTTAAAAATCTAGAAGAACATCAAGAAGGTGGACACTTTATGTTTCCAGAGGATAGAGAGCAGAAGATAGTTCCATAGCTGAACCCACCGCACCTCCCTGGGTTGTAAGGTTGAACAATAATTTCAAGAGAACTGGAAAGCTCAAGGGGAGTCAGACAATAACTCCATTAATAAGAATGTCAGCCAATCAAAAGAGCACGGAAGAAAAGAGAAGAGAAATGGAACCTCCAAAAGCTCCTAAGAAGTGCTTTATGGAAAAAGAACTGAAGAGGAGTGACCCAAAAATTGGAAGAATAGATGAATTTGTAAAAGAAGAAATACATGAAGCTACTGATTGAAAAAGAAGAGGGACTGCAACAATGTGAAGAGAAGTAAGAGTGCAAGAGAGTAGGGAGGCTGTATTTAAGGAAAACTGGAAGCCAAAGAGGAGAAGTTCAAGAAAGAAATGCAGACAGTGATCAAGCCCCATCAGTACAACCAGCCAAGAGCCATTTTACAACAACTGTGGTGATGATTCATTCCCAAACAAACTACAAAAACAAAGATTCTGAACAGGAGGCTAGACTCAGAAAGGTGATATGTCTAAATTCATACAAGTCAATGCCATGATCTGAGAATAAATAAGAAAGAAAGAGATATAAGTCGAGGAAAGAAAACACAGAGAGGAAAACTCACAGGAAAATCGACTGATTAACACAAAAACTCAATTTTAGTCATACAGACTGATATAGATTAGAGAGAACAATAAAACATCGGGGATACAAAGATGAACTCCTGAATAGTTGAAAGTTGAACTCAAATCAATGAGTTAGTCCTCAAAGATCGATGAGAAAGAGAGCATCAAGAAAGGGCGAGGAGAATGAAAATGAAATTCCCCAAATTCCAATTCCAGTTACTTGATCCAACTTCCCCCCAACATTTTTGATGTTCCAAAAGAAAATAAACTCATCATTGACTCAATTTTCCTTCCTTCTCTTCCTAATGTTGTTCTCAACACCTGCACTCATCATCAACAAACAAAGCAGAAAATTCAGAAAGGAAATGTTTGTTTGCCGGTAGTTAACTGCATTTTTTTACTTTTTTGTCGACTTGCCTGAAAATTACATCGACTTCAGTCTTAAGAAACATGAAATGTTGAAATGTCATAATCGAACTAGTTAAGGTATCGATCAGAGATAAAGTTTAATAATAAATAAAGTAAAATCGCAGCATTTAAAATAAAGTTAAACTGAAATTAAAACATTTATCGTTCGTCTTTCAAGATTCAATTTAGTTGCAAAATTGGGAAAATCGGAATGTTATTATGGTAAACAAATACTTTGCTTAAAATAATGTAAGTATATAGTGAATAAGTAATAAGTCTGAAGAATAATACACGATCAGTCACTATTAATCCGCAGAACTTTATGAGGACTGAAACATTCCTCTCAATTCAAGATCAAATCCACAAATTGGTGGGAACTCATTGATTATTGATTGAGGCGAATCCGAGGTGAAACAAAATCCAACGTGGTTTGATAGAGGCCATCCTCGCGCTGAGCCTTTGAGCTCGTCTTCAAACAAAGCCGTTGATAGCTCCTCTCAGTCCCTGATTTGGTCAACAAGTCTCAAGCCTTCCTTCAACAAACAACTAAAAACTCCAAATTTCTCCGTGTCAAACCAAAAGAAATAGTCCAAATTGTCCAAAGGCCTTATAATAAATAGTTAATAAGGAAATAAACAGAAGCCTGGTATCGGTTATCCCAGAGTCTATTAGTCATGAGTCACAAAGTAAAAAACAGTCAAGAAACGAAAGAAATATAACAAGTTTCTGTCTATGCCTACCCAACTGTCTGGAAGCCCGCAGTCTCAATACCCAGTTATCCAAGAATGGTATGGAGTTAAGCAGCCCAAAGTTCTTCTAAGAGTAGCCGAAAGCCTAATAAATGACAAAACATCAGACTATTCCAAACTCATATGGAAGCAAAAAGGCAAAGATTTTCCAAAGAACAGCGTGATCCTCCCAAATCAAAAGCGCCATATGAAGTTAGATTCCACAAACAATCTAAAGAGAATGATAGCCTGATTACATAACTTAAAAGAACAAAGAAGAAAAATAAGAAAGTCGAGGCAACAATGTAGAGACAAGATGGAACTCAAGTAATTTACAACCTAAATTTTCTTCCCATTATTCACCAATCATCAGCCCAACATCATGCTCTTCTCCGAAAGACCTCATTGATTTCAAAGGTTGAATTTACCCAAAGACAGCCAGAATTTAAGGAAAACAAAGGCTACACTCTGATAAACAATCATGAAAACTTCAGAAGATCAACCAAGCCTCAACATGAAGTTTGAAAAGTGATTGATGACCGCATACACACGTAACAAGACTTTTGGGGCCAAACTGCTTTTTAAATGTTATTTAGTTTATTAAGAAATTTTCATGATGTGGCTAATAAACTGGGACTCTTGTCTCAGATAAACCCAATTTGAAATAATAAGATATATCTAATTCCAGCATTTAAGGGTGGAACGATAAAGAAGAATAAATCGTAAAATGTCCCCTAAATTTTATTATTCGTTGAAGGGTCAAAACATTTTTTTCTTTTTTGCCAGACGTACTTTAAGTCTAGGGAATTTGATGAGTCCAAAACTCATGAGATTTTTAATACATTTTTCTCTGAGTTTTATGAATGAGAATAATGTGATGACCAGCTTTAGTAAAACCAATAATTCAACTCCAAATTCCAATTTATGAAAATACAAATAGAAAATCAATTTCAGCAAAAACTGATACAACTCACCAGCTGGTGAATTTCAAGTCAAAATGAACCTGTCACACAGGCAATTAGCAATCTAGAAGTCGAATAATCGCGAATTTAGCCAAGAAGAAACCAGCGAGTGAATAAGTAGTTGTGACCTCTGCAGAAGGAAGTCAGAATGTAAATGGAGCATTCGTCATGAATGAAAAGTGGCAAATAAAGGAGAAGTCAATCGCCACGACATCGCTAATGTCGCTGACAACCAAATGGAGACAATGACGTTACTGCGGATACCATGAGGTCGCCAGCCGTTGTCGACTACAGCTTCACAAGAATGTACTTCCCTGGCAAAGAGGGTCAGAACCATAAACCCAAATCGTATTAATCGTGAATCAATGGGGCGCATAGATGTCGCTGACACCACTTTCGGTAGGTTGCAACATAATCAACGTACAGCGGATACGAGGCTCAGTGCACACCGATTAGAAGTCAGCGAACGCATTTTTTCAAAGAGAGCAAACACAGAGCGGCGACGCCCTTGCCGGGTCACGACATCGGGCTGAAGGGCGCCGGAAGTCGCGACGCCACAGAGTCGACATCACCGCAGCTGGAGGTCGCGACATCATTTTAACGCCGCTGACATCACACCGCAGATGCTAGATGGGTCATGACAAATAGGCAAACTTCTAATGGCATCAAAAGAGATCATGTTAAAGCAGCGGTGTCATGACGTATGATCGCAGGTGGCCATCAACTCAAAAGCATAAGGTAAAAGCGATATGTCGCGACGTCATTCACCGCTACGATAACAGCAGGCGGAGGTGCAGCGTCGACGCCATTTAAAGGGTTTTGCTATCAGACGCCAGCGGTGTTGGGCGCGCAACCGCATAAAGCTTCATGCATATTTAACAAAACGAAAAGTCGCACGATGATTTGGCGGCTCACCTCAAAAGAGATTCAATGTGAAGATAGTCGCGACGGCGACGAAGCGCCCGCCGAGATCACACCAATAAGCGTACGTGCCGAAGCCCGCCACGTGAGAGGTTGGCACACGGTCATCGCTGTCGACAAACAAATGGAGCCGCGATACAACAAACTAATGGCGCTTATTTTGAAATCCACGCAGGTGCAAATAAGAAATGCCAACTCCAAACCCTATAATATCAGCCGCTTATTGAAAGAAAGCGTACCGCGCCCGGCGATAGTCCGGCAGCTCGATGCACCAGCAGAGTTAATTTTTATTTTTCTTTTTCTGCTTCATCGCATTTTTAATAGACGAGAGCAGATCGGTTATTTTTGAACCTCCGGATCCGACGATAGTTACTGTCAGTCGAATGCCAACGTGTTATTTTTCAATTATCGCCTGTTTCGTTTCAAGTCCGTGTTCGAACGCAACTAAACTTCCGCCGATCTACGCGAGTTCTTCGACTGGCGGAGCTACGCTAGTGTAATGATCGAATTTAGAAACCCGCCTTCCGTCAATTTAAGCTGTTAAAAGGTCTTTTTCGCATAAATTTATCAAAATCCATCGAACTGCCGTGATCAAATCTACTAATCGGGTTTTTGCCGACGTTGTATCCGAGATCCAACATATGTGTCCTAACCAGTGATCGCCATGTACCATTTTCGTGAGGCCTCTTGCGACGCTGCAGAAGGCATTCCCAGAGTTTTACCAATATTCAAGGCATGCAAAACCTAATATTTGGGATCTAACGTTTCTCGAAATTCTTAATTGATAACCTTCTTCTCATCTGGAAACCCAGAATGAGTTGAATGACTATCACCAAATGAGCAGTTCATTTTATCTAATAGTAAGTTCAAATCCCGTGTTAAAGTAGATCTAATCACTGAAAGAATGAACTGCCCAATTTCGAGGATGAGAACCAAAGAGAGTGGCAACTAAAGTTTCGCCTGGGAAGTGTCTTAGAAACTAAGATGTAAATTCATGTTCCGGTAATAAGTATTGAAAAGAAAAATACTCATGGCTCATATAATTCTGATTATATATCATTATTCAACCTCCCATTCGAGGGAAACAGAGAAAGAGCCAGGATGATGAAAATATGTTTATTATGAGAGATCCATACGCGGCGGTCACACTTCCTTCCTTTTGACCTACCCTAAACTGGAAGTCTATGAAGTAAAGCTATTTAGTGTCTCGGCAGAATTGATGTTTCACGAACGGCTGTATTTTCAATGCCACTTAAACCAACTGATAGATCCATCGTTAATTTCTTTTGGTTTTAATTTAAGTATTATTTCATTTTGATCTTAGTTTACAAATCGTTATTCTTCATTATTTTCAAGGTTTTGAGTCATAATCAACAAACCTATAGTCCGTAGTATAGAACTGAAAGAGTCGTAGTTGATCAGACTGGTGATCCCACGTGATCTATTATCCCATTCTTAAACTGACTTATTACTTGTTCGATCTGTATTAATCTCGCACCATGATTCAAACCAGTGAATAAATTATCCAACAGAAGAAACCATTTTAAATCGATAATTGCAAGAATATAATTAATGTAAAGCTCACATACAAGTCGGGATTAGACAATGGGTCCCTCGTACAACAAACAGAGATACTTCTGGTCCACAAACAGCGCCCCTTTGGGAAGATCAAGATATGCAGAGGGGAAGGCCCCAATATGAAATCCCACTACGCCACAGGTAACCCATACATCCACATCTCCATGAATCTTATACATTCACCCTTTCTCCAAATTGACTTTCAAGTCGAGAAAGCTTCAAAACCAACTTCAATCACCCATTCAATTAACGATAAAAAATTAGTGGTGAGAGATGTACACTGCCCACTGAATTATACTCTCCTCCATCAGAGCTAAACTCATGCATTTCAGAATACCTCTCTGATAAGGAAATGCTTGAATTCAAGTGAATACGTTTCTCTCATATCTAGAACTCATAGAGAATACTTTTTTTTTTTTTTCCCACGTAAGAGGTCAAACACTTAAGGCCTCTACTAAAGTGATGCGAAGATCCACTGTCCTCCACAAAGCGCTTTGAGCCCCCCTAAGACAACATTTCCCGTACCTACACTTTGCAACATTACCGTCACAGCCTTAGCAAAGAAGCTTATAGAGGCCGCAAAGCCAGTAGTCTGGAAGTCCTTAAATCCTCAACCCACCCTTCTTTCGAATCACTAACCCAGTGGAAGTTAGTGTCGAAACCTCACAGCTTGGGTGTCCCATGAAGAATCCCACAACCTCTAGTGTGGCCTCTTGCTGTAAACTATCAAGAATCTACTAGAAAGTCATGAGGAAACTATTCACCTCAGGCCCACGCCCTTCCATTTCATTCAAGGTAATAAAACTTTTCCTCCTAAAGTAATCACCTCTTCAAATCGTCGTATTAGTCGCCCTAGTGGTGGAGAATATCCCCAGATATCAGCCCAACCAGATTGACAACAACATGAACAGTGCTATTTAGAGATCCCTTCTCTTAGCTTTAATTTTGTTAGAATCACCATTTCATTATTTGGCGACTATCCACACTGTATTTTTTTTGCTCAGAGTAACTCTGGTCAGTATGATGAAGAAAGTTGTATTCCCGTTGCCCTCCCCAACTAAAGTCTCCCAGACTTTTGTCCTGACTTCTTCCAGAGAAACCCAAATTCCAGTAAAGCATCCTAAGACCCCTTTATCCAAAGACGGAAGGCTTTCTTCTTCCAAACAATCCCAAGCCTGGACTTGTTAAAGCCAATTTCTTGAAGCTGCACCTCCTCAACTGAAACAATTTATGTTTTGTGGACTCACAAAGCCATCCCTTCATTTTCTAGAAGAGCGGTGGACCCTTCAAGGCTTGAACTGTGCACCCCTACCACCAACCTATCAATAAGTCCTCGAACCATCCACTCTTCAACCATGATCCCTCGAAATGGTGCGGGGGTAAGACTTTTCTCACCCTTTACAATCACTTAAGTGATAGAGGTATCTCATGTGTCAAGGAGTTTTAGTTGCTCCATCTTTTGCCACGATGATCCAACCAACTAACACATCAAAAAATCATCCAACACTCCTGGTTTTGGTTATGCAACCCCACCCAAGTGCAAATTCGACCCAACATGCCTTAAGATTCGACCTGGGTCTCCAACCCCATCATCGACCTGGCAGAATCTTCATGAGCGATTCAACCTTCCATCCGACTCGCTTTTTTGATAGTTAATGATACTCAAGCTCCACTCCCAACACAACTCTGTGGTAATTCTATGTTTCCCCATAACTAGTCCATCCCCAAAGAAATAGCTATCTCAACCTTAAGAGACCACAATAACACTTAGAAGACTAAGAGATAAACCACATCTCAGATTTTGATAACACATAAGAGTAAAAAGACTACCTCACCTTAGGTTCACTAAGTCCTCAACTTTTATCCAATCACGTAACTCTCAGAGCAAATGATAAACCAAAGCTCAACTACAGTTCCCCTAAATCTAAGCTTCTAATAACGCCTTGACAACCTTCTAGCAAAGCTTAATGAGTGAGTGAGCAAAGCTCACAAGCTATGGCAAATCCCACTGGCATGACAGTGCGGCAGATCACATAACACATAGAGGAGAGATCCACGCCCACACCAGGTTACACGATTAGGACTGAAACAAGATGGCATGAAACTGGACTGATGGGACAGGCAAGGCCTTTCAGGTGAACATGGAAGAAGGTGACTCAACGGAGCACGTGGTGAAGGAAACCACAGAGACTTCCACCATGATAGGCCAGCCACCCCAAATAAGAGGTTCAGAGCAAGCGACATTAGGCAGCTCCCGCTTCGTCAATGCGGAGACCTGTTTGATATGGTCGCAAAGTGAGAGAGTTCAAGACGCGACATGAGCTCAGTGACAACAGTATGCAAGAATTTTTTTTCACTCATACACTGGTGATAAGGAGCCGAGCAGAAAGCTGCTTCGATCTCCTTCTATGATTCGGAAGTCAGCCTTCACAAAGTCGAGGCTTCAGAGGAAACTGCAACTTGATTATTATCAGGAAGGAAAGTGACTGGCTTGCAAAAACAACGTTATCTTCATATATGAAAGAGAATCTGGGATCATATTCCACATAGCACCAGACTTTGACTACTTTGTGGAGGTCTAGATACACTCCTCATCCCCACTTTTTCGAGTTAACTTTCTTTTTTTTTTTTTTTGAAATCGTCCACTTAAGCGCTGCCATCAGTCATGGTATTCTCATGGTCGACAGATTAAACGGTTTTTTAATGAATTAATTCATATCGGGCCCTCGCCTGAACAGGACGCTGCGAAATCAAAGTGTCCCTTTCTTCTTTTTTCGTAGATCTGCAGATCAGCCATACAACCCCCTGGTAAGCAACATTCTCTCTTTGTCCACCTTCTCTTCAGTTTAACTCTTTATAAGGCGCTTGCCTGCAGTCCCCAGATGAACTTTAGTAACAGTAAGGAGATACATACATATATATGATACATATATATATATATATATGGATATGGTGTTTATATAAGATAAGTAAGAGAAGATATATATATATATATGTTAAGAGAGAGTATATGAAGATATATATATATATAAGAGATATATATATATATAAGGATCCTCACCATATCAAATTTTTAGATCCATTTATATTGCAGGTCTTTTTTCTTTCATATTAAAAGCGGCATTACTCAATGGAAATCTATGTTCTGCCTTTATTCTATATTTCCATGGAGAAGCAAAGAGCAGTGGAAAGAGAGACGGACTGATGCTATGTGATGATGATGGAAAGGGGCAGCTTCAAACCCACAAAAGCTATCTAGTTATGGTTTGATTCGGGCCACTTTGTGCATACAAACCGATCTCCTGACTTAATGAGTTTTACTGTTTGCTTTCAAGGCTAAACGAAAACTTTCAAACGCATGTTGTCAGAACCGGTAAGAGTGGTTTTTGGTGAGACCGTTATTTATAGAGAATTTTGTCCTTCGACCTAGTCGGGTTCACTGAATAATGATGCAAGTGACTCGAGGGTTACTCAAAGTGTTTTTCGGGGTTAATTTATTTCACGCTTGTCTCACTTTTGTCACAACTTTAGTGGTCCTTCTATTATGCTTCTTTACTTATCAAAAAGAGGAGTGTCCAGGATTACCTCCCACAAACAATAGTAGCTGATGTTTGTTACATTTCGCTGTGTGAAACTCATTGGATTGCAGTTTTGTAATGGCTCTACGCGTGCAAATTGTAGAAACACTTAAGGTCTCCTCTACAAGGATAAGGTAAGTGAGAGTCGAGAACGAACATATGCCTTCTTTTTTCATCCATTCTCAATGGTTAAGGATGATATTATGTCCGACATTGGGAATAAATTTTTATTCATTTAAGATGGGTTTTTGATTTTTATTAATAGTTGTTTTTAAAATGTTCTTCAAAAATAAAAATTTAAAACCTCTCGGATAAACTGTTTTCTTGGGTTTCTGTTTTCATAATGTAAATTAAAAAAATTATATAAATTCAATTCATATAATAAAATAAAGTGGAGGATATGGGATGTAGAAAGCTTAGTTTAAATCAAGCCTGTCAGACATCGCCTGCTCTTTACTATTGCGTGAGTGCAGGGAGAACTCCTAATAGTTCTGATTCACGCGTCAGTTTAACACATTCAGAAGGTAGCAATTTGATGGTCGGGGTTCGTGGAGTTTCTGGGCAGAAAAAGCGAATTCTGATTCATTAGTTGCCTTGCTGTCATCCCCAAACCCGCCAAGTAATCCTCTCTTTGTTCATGCCTTCAGTTGCCTCCACCGCCACGTGTAAAGCCTTTCCGGCAGTGGAAAAAACGTGAAATGATCTTGAGGTTTGCCCCATATGTCCAATCCGCTCTTAAACCTCTTTTTTTCAGTTCAAACATGTCCCAAGTTTCTTCCATGAAGTACACTTATGCCTCGTTTTTAACGTGATACAATTTATCCCCTCACTGCTGATGGAGTTAGACAACAAGGCGTTAACAATACATACGCGATATTCATCTATGTGCATTTTTTTTTCACATATGACCCAAACCAGATCCACTGAACACTACATTTGATGTAAAGAACCACATGAGCATCAAGCCCAAGTGGAGTAAATCACCGTGATCAACTAAGCCCAAAACCCATAAATTATTATTACAAATTGAATATTAGATAGATAAAATATCCAAAATATCAAAACTACCCTGAGACTCCATAACAACCCTTCTCCCAACGCCCGCGCCTCGCGCCTTCCCTCCCCCAGCTCCCCCACCCTCGCTACACGCACCCAACTCCTTTTTTATTTTTATTTTTATTATTATTATTTTTAAACTAATATTCACCATTTTACACATTTTAATTTTATAATTTGAGCAACATCTTATTTTCATTATTTTAAAATGTACTTAATTAAAATAAATTATTTTTAAAAATTCTATTTATTCATTATTTTTATTTTCTTATTATATATTGTTTACTTAAAAATAAAGTAAAAAAAATTCAACTTTTAATACATAAATATTCACTATAGCAATAAATCAATAAATGAGCATCAAATATTTTTTAATATTATTATTTCGTATTTATAAAGTAATAAAAACCATGAAGATAATATCTTTGAATTAGTGTTATAAGGAAATATATGAATGATAATTAATTTATAAAATGAATGTTACTATCTTTGTAAAGTAAATAATTAGTCAGCTTAAACACATAAGATATATGCATTTAGGTTCCCAAACACTTATAAATATTTTCTCCTATCAGATTTGGACACATCAAAGTAATGAGTATGAAACGTCATTCACTTATTTCGCTTCTACGACTTCTTTCTTAAATTTCTCTCTTCATGCTTTGGTTTTACAACATGTTATCAACACTTTAATCGCTTCGCCAAGGTAATTCATATCTGAGGTTATTAAATTTTGGTGCTCTATGTCACTGATTTTTTTATAGATTATCAAATTAGAAGAAAAGATTTTGGTTATAAGTCAAAAAATCTTTATTATTTTTATCAATTTATTATATACTTTATTGTTATTTAGCTTCCACATATGTTAAAAGTTTTGTTCTTAATGTTAAATCTCACAAAATTAGAAGTATGACATTTGATGTCAGGGAAAATAATGATCATATCTTGAATCTGTTAGCCAAATAAACTATTAAATTTGAGGAAAAGTCATCAATTCGGGCTCGATTTATTAATCTGGACCCCCTGCTAATACAATATCATCCCAAATCAGGCCATGAACAGAACTGCGGTGTAATGAAATTCATAGTTTGTCGGACAAGTGGCAATTGTTAGTCAAAAAGCCACTAGTATTGTAAACCATTGATTAAATCAACAAACCGAAAAGGATTTCATGCAGAGAGATCCATCATAGAGAGTGGCGGGTAATGATACTGCCAAGAGGTGGTATGTGCTGTATCGGTAGAGAAATGTTGTAAATAAGACTGCCAGAAAAAGAGGCCGTCACTAGGTGGTGGAAACTAACACCTGTGGTAAAGGCTTTTTATAGCGTGCAGCCATGTCCTCAGCCGGTAGCGCTCAACAAAGCCTAAGCTAAATAACTACACATTAACTCTGAGGATCATTACTCATGAAAATAATGTCATCAACATAACCAAGAGGTGTTACGAAAGCTCACCCTCTTGAAAATAAAAGGGAAGTACCATACTATACTGTCAGTCAAGTGAAGTATGTAATAGAGTATTCCAAGTGTCACAAGCCTCGAGGAGTCATTGGAGATCTCACAGTGAAGAGATTTCTGTTTGCAAGAATAATGAGGATACTAAAACTAATGAATTTAGGGTTGCACATATGGCGGTCCATAAAATGTCCATGGTTAAATGTTGCTAATATCAATCAAGATAGTGACCAACCTCGAAACAAGGTGCTAAGAAACCATGCTCACAGAGTCAGCTTAACCATGTGGCTTGAAAAGTATCATGATAGTCGTGTTCGACGCAGAAAACCGCCATAGTATCAAGGAAAAACTATGGATGCTCAATTGCGTCATCCTTAGTAATGCTTACAGAAACATCCATCGCACTCAACCGTATTTTGTGACATATGGTATGAATGAGATCACAAAGCAATCTTCCAAGGAGTGCCATCAAAATTCCTCGCATAGCTTAGTTCCAAGAGGGATACTTAAGAGAAGCCGAGAAAATATATTATGCTCTGTAAAATAGAGGTCAGCGATCAAACAAGACATTTTTAGATCGTGGTCTATGATATGATTCTCGAGCTTAGGAATCAAGTGTGATGGGGTATCGTGGTGATAGAGCGGTCAAGTGGGTAAAATAAAAGGGTAAATAAGGATATGATATGATAATCAAGGTAAGCTTAATAGAATAAAATGTGCATTCTTCCAAGGAGATAAAAGTGACTTAAGATCTGAGTGTGATGAACTGAGGTCATTTATTGTGATAACATCTTCCATATATTCCTCCTGACAAGATTGAAACCATAAAATGAGTAAGGAGGGTGATATGAGACAAGAATATGGACTTAGACAGATGGTAGGAAAGGTGTGTTGTGCACTTCACTTTGAAATCTCAATACATGCATCTGCTATGCAACCCAAAGAATCTAAACAATGGCACTTTGAGCAAGGGAGAGCAAACTTAAGAAGACATTAATTTATATGATAAAGTGTAGAACTCAGTGGTAAATAACAGGCTTGAGTAAATAGTGTACTCAAAAACACTAAGTTGAGAGATTAGAGGTTAACCAAAGAGGTTTTTCAATGGAAGATAATATATCAAGACTGATATTTAGGATGCAGATTTTGAGGGAAGATAGGTGCAGCAGTGCTAGTTATGACCAATGTTGAGTGGAGAGATGCATGATAAAATAGTAATGCAACGCCTGTCCCGATAGGGAATGTGAGGTGAACCTGCACAATGATATAGTATCAAGGCCTTCAATCATTCTAAAGCCATAGTTAGAATTCTTTAAAAGTTATTAAGGGTGAAATTATAAAGTTTTCTGTTAACTGGTTTCAATTAAGGAAAGTGAAACAAAGAAAGCATGCAAATCACAGTGGAATCTTCAGCAAGATAATAATTAATAATAATCTCATCGAATGGTTCAAAGAAGCTCAGAAATTCCTCACTTAGATCCTCAATGACTGAAACTGATCATACTGCATAACCCTATTCTGCTGAATCTGAAGTGACCTGTGTACTCCTCATTGAATTGAGGTCAATCCTGAATATTTATTTACTAGTGATGTTTAGGGATTCTTAGGGATCAGAGATTTTACAAAACTTTTTGGGTTTAAAATACCTCGAGTTAAAAGTTCATTTAAAATAATCGAATTGAAAAGAAACAAAAATTTTTCTGTGACAGAACTAATTTGAACAGGTAATAAAATCATTTTGTCCAAAAATAATAATAATAATTAAAAGAAAAGAAAAACATAAAAGTCGAGACACTGAACGGACGGAGAGAGATTGCGTGAAAGGGAGAAAATTTTTTAATTTTTTTTCTTATCTTCGTTTCTTTCTCAGATTTATGGAAATCGGACCATAGATTTTCATCGGAGCAGAAGGCAAAGTTGGTCTACACGATGAGAGCTACGCGTAGGTACCAAAAGCTTAGCATTTCGGCAAACTCTAAAAGATAGAGAATTTTCCTACATGAGTTATTTTTAGCCTAAATGCTATGTAATGGCTTGAAATTTTTTTTAGAAGTCGTGAAAGGTCGTAAACTTTAGTCCCAAAATTTTTTAGACCGAGTTTAGGAATTTTTAGGAATTTTTGAGGCGTGTTCAAACGGTCGGAGTCTTTGAATTCGGAATTTGTTTCGGACGATTCGAGGTTGAAATTTCAGGATTGTAGTCAGACAGGTCGGACATAATTTTCAGAAATGTTCTCGGGTGTTTTTAGATTATATGGAAAGTCCCTTGAGTCAAAAGTTTGCTAAAACAAATAGTTTTTATGGGGCATTTAATGTGTAGGGACATTTTGGTCAATTTCACATCATATTATCGATGTCCTTATCGAATGAGACTAGCACGTAAAGTTTTGTTAGAATCGAGTTAGATTCGATATAGTAAACTGGCTTGGGTGTATGTTTATGGTTAAAGAACGCGTTGAGCTGGGGCATTTCGTAATTTGTATAGATTGTGTAGGCGATTGGAGCATCCGACGATAATCTAGAGTGCTTGACAAGAATTGAAAGAAATTAGTCGAGAAAAAGGTGAGTACTCAAAATCGTTTTCAAAAACGAAAGTGTTTAAATTTCAAGTTTGTAAATTGCTTTGAAAATACAATGTAATGAGTAAAACATTTTTTTTACCTCCCACTTGTTATACTCAGCATAAACTTTTGATTTAAGTACTTAAAAAACAGTTTGGCCTGGTTTAGCAAAACCCCTAGATGGCACAGCTCAGTTTTCGGTCAGATGTATCTTGGATTGTGCATGGCAAGGTTATGGGATATTATGACTAACTATATTGCCTGGTCGGCAATTGGGGGTTAAATATAGTATATATTTATATAGTGAGTTGCCTCTGCACATTTGAGGTATATAGATAGTTAGCGCGTTGACATAGTACATGGCGATGAGGTGTTGGTTCCGAGTTCCATCCTTTGGGCATTTTGGTTAGAGGTTCCATTATGTTTTATAGAGATCCGTAGTGTTCGATGGAGCCGGATTAGGCGGGTAGTGTTAGGGGTTCGCTCTGGAGTGCGAGATTCAGGAGTTCCATGGCGTCACGTCTAGGGTATTTCATAAATGGGCCATAGTGGTTGGTACTTGATTCTGATTACAACACTTTCGCATAATAACCTGGCCCAAAATAGTTTTAGCGGCGAAATAGTTTTCAAAATAGTTTCGAGGAAATAGCTATCGAGAAGCAGATTTTCTACGGCATAAATAGTTTCGAAATGGTTTTCATACCAAAACTCAGTTTTCTCATAAGCGGTTTCTGACCATTTATGTACATATTTTCATATTGAGATGTCCACGTGAGACAACAACATTTAGAACTTATAGTACTCATTGAGCCCGTTTGGCTCACAGTTTTCTGTTTTTAAATAAATTTTCAGGTGCAGGTGCTGAAGCCAAAAGACTTTTTCAAGATTCTCAGTCCTAGACGCTGTGTTATATTTATATATAAGATAAGGTGTAAAATGCTTAGTAAAGTTAAAATGTGACTTTTTGGCATGTACTGCAAATATCTTTTTGTAAAATATGCATGCATGGTTTGAGAGAAAAAGCGAGGAGTTACGATGAAATTATGTTGGATTGATTCTTATCTTATATTTTGATGAGGACTAGAAGTCTTTATGGTTGTAGTTGGATTTTGGAAAACATTAGAGTGTAATTTTTTTATATACGAATTGATTCTGTATTTGGGCTTGACCAGTGCAATCGTTATCTTTGTCGGATTTCGTTAAATCTAAAGGTGTGATTTTGATAGAAAAGTGAAAATTTTATAACCCACGTTTTCCAAAACGGTTTAGCGATTTCGCGGCTTAGCTTCATGGTAACTTATCGGTCCGAAGCGAGCTTGGATTTGGGAGGTTCTTGTGGAGTTCTTGTGAATTCTAATCAATAGGAAGTGCAGCCGAGTTAGTATCAGAGGAAAGTTTTAGGCGATAGTTCGCTGTTTTTTTGTAGCGTGTTCCACATTATTTCCTATAGAATTGTTTTATAATGATTTTCCTATTCTGACTACATTGTTTTTCTAAATCCTTGCATGCATAAATATTGTAAAGTGTCCTTAAATCTTTTAACCTTGAAATTCGGCGGTATATGCAGACGAGTCGTAGAGGTCGATCTAGGACTTCCGCACGAAGGCACCACTAGAGAAATATCGAGCACACCTAGATCGGAAGATGCCTCGTGAATCATTTGTGCGGAACCATCGGTCGCGAGACCGAGGGCGATACCTTCGGAATGGATCGGGTTATACAGTTATTCTGGCTGCAGTCGGGTACGGGGAGCCTCCAAAGAGCGGAGAGGGGCATGATAGAACGTGTTCTAAAATTAGGAAATTTAAAACTTATGGTGGTCTAGGCAACCCGGGAAAGCGATGTCTTATGGCTAGACGGGGTTCTAGTAAGAATTTATCTGATGATAGGGTGTTCATATGAGCCGGGAAGTCTCTTTCGGGGTTCTTGATGGCGTAGGGGCCCAGGGCGATGGGAGGCCGTGGAGAGCACCCTATAGGAGTCTTGGGACCAGTTCCGGCAGGCATTTACAGACAGATTTTACCCGTGTAGTTATCAGGATGCAAAAAAATAAGAATTCTTCAGGTTAGGCGGTGATCACGACAATGAAGCAAAATCTGGCAGAGGTTTTGGAGCGGTAGGCAGATTTCATGTCTACACTCCTTTACTTGTCCAAGAGTAAAGGAGACAGTGTTTCTTAAGTAGAATACTCTAGAGTGGTAGACGATCTGTCATGCTTAATGAGGTTGGTACAAGACGGAATATGGCCTATAGAGTTAATAAAGCGAGTAGATACGAGTAATCCTGAAGCTATGCATTGTGAGGAATAATGAGTATTAAAATACTTCACGATGCACTCGTGACTATGGGCTGCACTACACAAGATATCCTGTTGTACTTGAAGGATACAGTGATGCTAATTGGATATCTAATGTTAAAGACTAAAAATCCCAAAGTGGTTATGTCTTCACATTGGGAGGTGCCGTAGTATCATGGAAGTCCTCAAAACAAACGGTTATTGTTAGATCCACAATGGAATATGAGTTTAGCACTAGACAAATGTGGGGAAGAGGCGAAATGGCTACGCCACTTCATAGAGGACATTCTAAGGTGGCCAAAGCCAGTGCCTCCAATATGCATACATTGTGACAGTCAATTTGCTATTGGTAGAGCACAAAACAGTATGTATAATGGTAAGTTTAGGTATATTCGTATAGACACAATACCATTAGACAACTACTCTCAATTGGAGTTATCTCTGTAGATTATGTAAAATCTACGGATAACATTGCGGATCCACTAACCAAAGGGTCAAACAGAGAGTTGGTTGAAAAGTCATCGAAGGGAATGAGACTAAAGCGTAAAGAATTAGTCAATGCAATGGATACCCGACCTAATTTGTGGAGATCCTAAGATCTAGGTTCAAAGGGACAACTAAATTATAAAGACTTGAATCTGATCACTATGGGGATATGTGAGTAATGCATTCTGTGATGAATCAGTGATGCTCAAAAGAAGGTTAAGTTATGCTTTTAATGATCTCTATGCATTGGAGAAGAGTAACATCAGCTACTCTCAATTTTAAGAGAGGTTACCTATGTAAGAGTAAAGTGGGGCCGCTTCAAATGGAATTGAATAGGGCACAATTCCTATTAAACTTTTGTAGAACCGGACACATGTCCGTAGCTGAAATGGATATAAAAGTGAGAGCCGAAATGTGTTAGGAAGATTCACAGTGTGGAGATATGTCATCGTCTACGATGGCGAGAGCAGGTTCAAGGACATAAGTGTCTCTTGTTTCATTAGTAGAGTAAACATATTTTACAAAGAGGCGGAGTTGAGAGGGTAGCACTCTACCTCTCTATCTGCGGGTTTCAATTGATGAATCCTATCATAGGTCTTTGGAATCTTTGGTCATGAATGTCATTCGTGTGGGGTGTTGGTAAGTAGAGTGAATAACATTCATTGTGATTGAATGAATGCATTTACTCGAGTAGAATAATTTTGTGAAGCTGGCGGAGTTAAGGGTCTCACCTTTATCCCTTTAAAGGTGAGGCTTCTCTTATTCAGGAACATAATTTTCTTTTTGAGTTTGCTATGTGAGAAAGGAAAAGGAAGAGTGAGTTTGGTTAGGTACTATCTGAGAGTGTTGATTGGGTGATAGCTTCGATCATAGTTTCGAGTTAATGGAGTAGTATCAAAGTGCTGAGGTGTTGCCCGTATGCCATTTAATCCTGCAAGACATATGTCAACATGATTTTCTTCGAGCATCGAAGGAGACGACGAATCTGTTTTAAGGAGATTGTGACTCCTCACGAGACTCAGCATCCACCGTTTTTTATCGACATTATTTCTTTTGTAATTGTTTTTTTTTTTCTTGTTATTTTTTTTCTGTATTTTTCTCCCCTCTCATCTTTTGTTTCCCTGTAAGAAAAGAAAGTTTATAACACTACCAAAGTTGTTAATGAAAGGATTGAAAATATTGATCAGAAAATGTCAAATAGAGCACACATATTCTCAACTGAAGCTAATGACTCTAGGTTTTAACCTCTCTCAATTTAACTCCATGGCTATTACAACAGGTATAACAACATTTCCCTCCTCTTCTTTCCTCTCTCTAAATACTCCATGGCTGTATTGTTTCCATTCTTGATTAAAATGAAAGACTCTTCAGTTTGTTTCTCTCTTGTGCATTTGATCATGAAAGTAGTCTTTGCTTAATAAAGTGGTTTTTTCTCAAAGACTTAAGTTTATCTTGTTTTTTTGTGTTGTCGTTACCTTATCGACGTTTGGTTTGTCGCGGTCTTATTACGGCGTTTAGTGTGTCGTTGGCTTGTAACAATATGGTGTTGTTCGTCGTTTTGTTGGAACGCTTTATTTGTATCAGGGCAATTCAAAGAAGGAAACTAAATTTGATCAGTCGAATATATCAAATTATGGTTGTCAGTATGTTAAAGAACTAGAATCGAAGATATTCTAGTCAACATATTATCAAATTTGTAGGTTTTATACCAATTTATTATGCTATTAACAATAATATTGTGCAAAAAGAGTTTGAATCAAAAAATATTATTTTTTCTTTCAATTTTTTTTTTTTTGATAATATAAACCTTAAACCCCTAGCTAAAGAGGCCTGATTTGACATTTTGGAACAACAATCTTTGGGGGAATTATTTACTTACGCACTTGAAATATTGAGAATTTATTGTCCTGATATTACTTGATACAAAACTGAAAATAGGCCGCCGATGTGGAAGTCTAGTTCAGTGTGAAGCAAAAAAAAAGAAAAAAGAAAAAAGAAAAATGAAATTAATTAAACAACAGTACTACTTAATTATAGCATAAATTCCCAAAGGTGAGGTTTGTCTTTGACAGTGAGAGAAGAGCATTGGCATTGACATTTGGCAGCAATTAAGTAAACAGGCTTTGGATAATAAAGCATCTGAGGCGGAGAATAATTCTCTTTACTCTCTTATCTAACTAACATGAAAATGAAAAAAGATTCAATAAAATATCTATCAACATCTATCTCTATCATTGCCTTGCCTGCAATTATTCTTTTAATTCAACCGTGGAATTTGAAGAAAGGGAATGGTTTTTGCCCATGTCTTTTTATGTTTTATTTTTTATTATTACTTGAGGGAAAAATAAGTATAGTCTACAAATCTAGAATGAAGACAAAATAAATGAAGTTGTTTAACGAAGGGTTCTTAATCCTGGAACCCTTCTCCTCCATGAATTTCCTACCTTTTTATCTTATCGGTTCTATTTTAATAAATAAAAACGTAGTTAAAATATTAAAAAACTGGATGGTCTCGTGGTTTGCATTTTCTTATATCAGAGATACAAGCGCCTCTTCTTGTGCTTGTGTTAACTATAATTGGTGACTGATTATAAATTACTGTTTAGTAAAACAACTTATTAGAAATAGGCGATTAATGTTAATTTATCTATAGAAGTATGAAAAAGGTATATAAAAGCAATGCATATATGTATAAAAAATATACCAAAAATACAAATACGAAATTATAAAAATGTATAACCATGAATAAAGAAAAAAAATTATATTCTAAATATTGCTGAATAATCATTGAATTATTAAAGTAAACTACTTGTTAAAAACTAAGTTGAAATATTTTTATTTCTTTATTAAAATGTGTTTCATGAAGTAGATCAAAGTATCAAAAACACTAAAAAACTTTTGTATATTTTTTATAAAGCATAAGTATAAAAAAAATAGTTTTATATTAAATTTTCAATGAAAGTTTTGTTACCTAAATATTCTAAAACTCATTTTGATAATAATTTTTCAAATATTTGTATATTATTTTAAAAGTATTATATCCAGCCTTTTTTTTTTTTTTACATCTATTAGTTTGATTACATTACATTATTTGTTTTTATTGAAACTTGGAGTTATAGAAAAAATAACATAAAAATTAGAAATAAATCTAATAAAAGCATGGTTGGAAAAATAATCCCAACTATAATGTAGTTTTTTGACATGGACTTTTCACCTAGAATGAAGATTAAAAAAAAAGTAAGAGTGTCACTTTTGTAGTATAAATTCAAAATTTATACAAAAATTTTATAAACAAGAAATATGCTTTCAATTAAAAGCGTAAGATTTTCAAAATTTTAAAAAAATTATCGACAAGTTACACTTAATATTAGAAAATTATGTCAAACAAGGTATATGAAATGATAATCCATTTCAATGTTAATAATATTGTTTACGTATTAAATATATATATATATATATATATATATATATTTGAAGTTATAATATTTTAAATAATTAAAAAAATGTTTTAAGTTGATTATTTAGTGACATGCCAAATTAAATCCAAAAGAAAATTTGAATATTTTAATAAAAAAGGGTCGGAATATTTTATTTTATTTTACTTAATTTGGATTGGAACCCCTAAGAAAGGCCCATTGTTTTTATATATTCTTTTCTTTGACACACAAAATCGGAAGAAAATCCAAACCCTAGCTGCAAAGATGGAAGCAGATGATGAGTATCATGGAGATGGAGATGGAGACGGAGACGGAGACGGAGACGGAGACGAAACATCTCTAGCACCGCCGCCGCCGTCGACGCGAATTCTCGATTTTTTGGAGAGTGGATTCTGAATTAGGGATGGGTTTGTGAAGTCGGGGAAATTTTCTCTACATGTTCGGCGGTGAGTACCGCGATTATTATGAGTCTTTTAATAGGCCTCCGCTGCGGCCTGAGGAAGAGATGTGAGAACGATACGCCTCCTCGCCTTGTGTATGAGTTGAATCTAACAGATCTCATTCCAGACCTCTCAAACTCGATTCCATGTTAGGACCAAAGTTGCTGTGTTGAGGAAGTGGAGGCCTAATATACATTCTTTCACGGAAATTCCTTAACCTGTCCGTCAAAAGGCCTCTGTTTGATTTGAATCGAAACCGAGAAGTCGCGAGCCTGCCAAACCCTCCTCGTTTTCCCGGTGGCATGTTGGCACTATCATGTTTGTGGCAGTACTATTGTTTGTGGGATGGAGTTTTATGTTTATAACTATTTCGATACCGCTTCTGAGACATGGAATTGTGTAGAAGAATTACCATCTCCTGAACTGTGGCCCATGGAAATGAGAGACGTGCGAAACAAGGATGTTTTCCTTGTGACTTCAGAAGATGATGGCAATTTGTCGGCTGTCATGCCTCGGCATGAGGAGAATGCTGGCCCCTATAAACCCAGTGTTTGATATTTCAAAACATATCCAGAAATCTCTGGCTTTTCAGTAGCGTCGGATTCTGTATTTCTGGCTCACACACACGACCAGGTGGATTATATGTGTGGGTTGGTGGCATATGGAAGCAAAAAGGCTATTGCTTATGCTCTCTCCGTCTTTGTTTTTCAAGTAGAAAAAATTGAATCAGGCGAGGGCCCCCTGCTGTCAGTTAACTATTTGAGCCGTCAAGTTTATGACTTCACCAAAATTAATTGCAGAAATGAAGAACTCCCAATGTTTGTCATCAACAAAGCTTTCCTGTGAGTGTTTTATTTTAAATCACTTCACTGCACACTAACATCAAACTGCCATGAATTGTTCATTATTTTAACTGTTATTGATGATCTCTTCATTTGAATATGATAATAGAGGAAAGTATTGCACAACACGTAACCGTCAGTAGATCTTGCAGGTACATTATCCATCCTAATTTTGGGCTTGAATTATATATATATATATATATGAACAGTTTTACCAAAACTACTTACCTCCTCTTGTAACTAAATTGCTACCATTGTTCATTTATTTTAACTGTTATTGATGATCTCTTCATTTGAACATGATGTCAGAGAAGTATCTTGCATCACATGAGGTTCAAAAATCGGCCAGTCAGGTCTGACTCATGGGTCATATTTCTTTCGGGCCAGCCCTCGTCAATCACAGATACGGATCAGAGACGGGTGTGTTTCAGTTGAAACTGGTAAAGCTTAGTGAACTTAGTGGAGTTCACTAGATGACTCGACTCGTGGAATGTCATCGAATTCCTCGGTATGAAGGAAACAAAAAGCTGAAAAAAAATCAACTTTTAGAATTCCTCACGAAGAAATTCAAAACACAGTGATACAATTTCAATCACAACAATAAGAATACAAAAATCATTAGTTTTGAACCGCCCTTACACCAAATGGTTGTACCGAACTAACCAAAAACTAGTTCTTCTTCTTCCTGGATCTGAGCTTTTGACATCGAAATCTCAAGAAGAAACGAAGAACGGAAGAAGAAGAGGAAAGAAAACAATCGAAACCTAACCTAACTTACCTCCCTAGTCTCGGCGTCAGTCGGCCCGTTGGACCTCCAAAACCTCAGGGTTAGGAAACAAGCTCGAAGATCTCATGGCATTGAGTAGAGCGGAGGAAGCGTTGAAGCTGTGATGCTTCTTCTTCCTCTTCTTCTTCCCAACGCCTCCCCTTGCAATTTGGAATTTTGGATTTCTACCCGACAAGGTTCCTCTATTTGGGATCTCTTCTTGCCGAAACGACGTCGTTTCATTTGTGTAGGACATAAAACAACGTCGTTTCATTGTTTATTTTTTTATTTTTAATACAACATAAAACGCCTTCATTTTGGTATAGGCAGAATTTAAAAATATATATTTGAAGCTCTAAAACGACTTTGTTTGGCTCACAAAGGACGAAAACAACGCGGGTTTACTGACCCTAAAATTATATTTAACACCTCTAAACCCTCCGACCCCCATTTTTTTGCCATGTTTCCAACGAAAAATATATTTATGGCTTGTGTTAACAACTTCTCATGCTTCAATATATAATTTTATAAATAAAATAAGAATAATAAATTAACAAAACCATAAATCATATTTTTATGAACAATATAAAATACAAATACAAATATTATTTTATTTATTTTACCAAACATAAATAAGATTAATTAAAAATTAATAATTTATGAAAAACAAGCATAAATAAGAATAATTAATCTAATTGTATTAATATTAAATTAATGGTAATATATTATAAATAAAATAAGATAAATAATTGTAAATATTTATTGATCTTTTCTCCCATATTTCATTAATTTTGATTTGCTTAAGTAAAAATATCTATATTTTAAAAACAATATAGATACTTATTATAATTCTTCTTAAAATTAACTAAAATAAGCACTTTTAATTTATTTAATTGAAAATGAAAGTATGTAAATTTATTTACCAATTGGTAGAAATTTAATTTTGTTAAAGAACAATTATATTGAAAATAATTTCATTGTATGATATTTTTGTTTTACTTTTATACATGGTTAGGTGAACATTTTGGAATGGCTTCAAAACATGATATTGGTTGGGAGCATGCAGAACCATTCGGTGGTAATAGAAGAACCTCCAAATGTAAGTATTGTGGAAAAGTTGTTCATTAAGGTATAACAAAATTAAAGCAACACATCGCACATATCTCTGGGACCAAGTAGAGGATGCCCAGTACTTGCGGAAGTGTCACAAAGCATTAGATTGTATATGTCTAATGCTTCGAACGAAAAAATTCAAATGACAAAAAAAAAATAAGGAACGACTTATAAGTTCTTTAAATGAAGAACATTTTCATGGGGAAATTGGTAGGGCGGTCCCCGATGAAGTTGAGGAAGTCGTGATAACTGATTTCGAAAGAAGACAAATGAAACATGCAATGAGAGAAACTCGTCGTTTTTAAGAAGGTAGACACGGGCATGAGAGGGGTGGTACTTCCTCACAGCTACGTAGTCTGCCGTATCAAGCGTGACCGTCCTGAAAGCTGACATAAGAGAAGGAGCTAACATCCTCCTAAAGGGGATTTATCTCTACATGTTTCCTTCAAACAAAAATCAATAAAAAGTATGTTTTAAATTTGAAGGTGCAAAGAAAGTGGAGTAAAGCCATCTCTAAATTTTTCTCTTCAATGGAATACCTTTTAATCTTTTATTCTAATAGTGGGCCTTACTATCAATCATGATTGATACCATAGAAAGAAATGAGTCAGGGTATCAAAGGGGTCTGAGGATGCAAAAGTGGCAATGCATATTTGGAGGAGGAGGTCACGGAAGCGAGGTATATAAGAAGCACATTGAAGGCCCAGAATGAAGCGTATGGATGCACCATCATGTGTGATGGTTGGAGTTCTAGAACTAGAAGCCTGTCATCAATTTCATGGTTTATTGTGATAGAAGCATGATATACCTTTCTTCGGTTGATACTGCGGCTTATACAGGCCGGTCGTCTTTTCCCTTGGATGAATTATTGAGGAGGTTGGGGAGGAAAACATTGTACAACTAGTCACTGATAATGAGGCAAGTTTTAAAGCAGTTGGTATGTTGTTGATGGAGAAGCGCAAGCATTTGTTTTGGTCTCCTTGTGCTGCTCATTGTATTGATTTAATGCTTGAAGATATTGGAAACATGAAGCATATTAAGGAGATTTTAGATCAAGCAAAGATGATCACAAGCTTTATTTATAATAGCTTGAAAGTAGTCAATTTGATGAAAGTGTTCACCAAGGATAGAGATCTCTTGCGCCTCGGAATAACCCGATTTGCCATTGCATTTATTTCACTTCAGAGTCTTATACGTTATGAGGGCGATTTGAAGATGATGTGCACAACAAATGAGGCCTTATGGTAGTCAATTTTATATATATATATATATATATATATATATATATATATTTATTTATTTATTTATTTTTATTTTATTTTTATAGATAAGCAAATCAAAAAGCTACAAAGTATGCAAGACGTATGACTGACAAAAAAAGCAGAAAAGCCTTGCAGCCCTTAAAAAATAGGCAGCCACTCGAGAAACCTATAAATCAAAGTGATCTCTTCACCTATGTACAAACTATTCCAACTCCACAAATTAGTTACAAAATGCTTTAACCTTCATTATGACTAAAGTCCCATCCACTAAAAAGCTATATGGTTTCTCCTTCAAGTTGTTTAAAAAAAATACATAGAGGGAGATTTCCCGAGCCTTCCTCCTTTTTTCCCCACGGAACCCTTCAATGAGAAAAGCCTCCTTGGTATCGCTAGGAAGACCTAAGAATTCAACAAGGGAGAGAATGATCTCCTGAGGGCTAACAATAGACGATGGAACAAGATATGATGGATTGATTCTTTTGCCTTGACCATACAAATAACATATGTTGGGAAGATGTAAAGTCCCTTTTTTGGGCTTGTCAGTGAAGAAGAAAGGAGCCTTGCGCAGTCGCTTCGAGACAAGAAGGTTGCTTTTGAAGGACACATGGCACCCAGTATCTAATGTAGGAAACTAGGAAGTAGAACTTGAAATCGAGTTTTTGTAGAGCGGGACATATTTTAAGCAGCTCCTCCTTCCTATCCATTCAAAGTAACTTTGTCTAACTTCGATATTAACCCTTTCTTTTTGAAGACCAATAGAAGATTCGCCATTAAGTCTATTTCCTAATCATTAAAGGCTTTGATACAACTAAGTTTCTAGGCGCCTTGCCATGCGAAGGATCGAAGCTTCAGCCATTGTCACATTTTTATTAGCGGCCACTTTAAAAGGGGCGGGAATGATTGAGAGTTGAGGCCACACGATAGTCGATCCTGATCTAACCCTTGTGTCATTGCCCGATCTGAGATTTCAATTATTCTCAACCCATATGGCTTCTTTGAGAATATCTTTCCAAAAGCTCACTCCAAAAGGACCCCTGGGATCCTTGGACCACCAACCGAGGTCTTTTTTCCCGCATTTAGAACATATCAGATTTTTCCAAATGCAATCCTCTTTCGAAGAAAATCTCCATATCCACTTATAGGAATGAGCTTTATTCAATAAGGACAACTTTCTCAAGCTAGGTCTCCTTAACCTTTTCCAAAGCATATCATCCCACTTAACCAAGTGGGGTTTCTTTCTGAGCTCCTCCCCCTCAACTCCTTTGCATCTTTCCAACCTCTTTGCAGATTCTTTGGCATTGACCCGAGACAGTGATAGATAGGAAGACTACTTGAGGTAATCTTAATCAGTTAACCTCCCTACTTTGGAGATATAGTTTCTCTTCTTAAGGGCAAGCTTTTTACGCAGTCTTTCCTTTATACCATCCCAAACGGCCCTGGTTGTAGAGCTTACAGGAAGACAAAGATAAGTGGAGGAGGTGCCCTGTCTGACATCCCGATTCGGCTGAGGAGTCCATATTATCCCATCTCCCACCTTATCTCACCGCTTCTCCAAATTGATTTTCAAGCCAGAGGAAGCTTCAAACTAGAAAAGAACCCAACTGCGATAGGATTTGATCCTTTATAGCTTTGCAAAAAATAATTGTGACATTTGCGAAGAGAAGGTGCGAGATATTGAGATCAGCCCCTCTCTTCCATTGAAAGTGACGGGACCCTTTCGGACCTTATCCCAGCTCCTTGTTTGGAGGATCTGCTGGGCACTTCAACGGACTCCTCGGCTTAGGCTAGTCGGATCGAAGAATCAGAAGTGAACCACTGACTTTCTATGTCGGGTTACTCGTTTAAACTCGAAATTAAATTTTCTTTTAATTAGTTAGGAGTGATAAAAATTTTCGCAATTTTGTTTCAAATATTTTATAAAATTTTTCGTGACATAGCAGTGCATTTTTGATAAACAAATTTACCTATCAAAGAGATTTACGAGTTCTACTAAAACCTCGATTCCTCCCGACTTCTTTATTCCCAGACTTGCAATAATCATTACCATATTTCCCACGACATGCCCACATCAACACTCGATTCTCAATTTATAAATACAAACTTACCTGACTTAAGTAGAATATATCTAGATGCATCATATATATGAAATGCATGGATATTTACAAATATCTGATTTGAAATCTAAATATGTGTTGTTGATTGCATATCCATCTCATCTGAAAAATTTTACATCATAGGTCATAGATCGCCACTTTATATAGACAAGCAGGAAATGATGACGTCTGTCGTCACGATAGCACAATGGAATATAAATAGCTACAAAATGAGCAGACAAGTTAGTGCAACGAAAATATATATCACATACACTAACATGACAATTTATCATTTGTTTATGGTTTCTTTCAAAAGCCCTATGTATATCCTTTAATTATTTTAACCATCACGGGCGATTTTAAAACTAACACCAGCGTGAAGCTTACTAAGTCATCTCAACCACTGTTCACGGAATTTCTTGCATCGCACGTGAGGCGCTCAAGCTTATCATTGAGCAGCTACAATCACGGAATTTCTTGCATCGCAATTGTAGTGCTAAAACTGCTGAGCAACTCTGGCCGGAATTTCTTGCATCGCCACAGTGCCAAACTATACAAATAGCCAACTACGTGCGGAATTGTCTGCATCGCGACGTAGCGCTTATACTTTCTATGAAACTGAGCAACTACGGACGGAATTTTCTGCATCGTCGCGTAGTGCTAATTTCTTTATTGTGAGCGACTATGAATGAAATTTATTTATCGTCACCTGCGCTAAACCTCAAATATATCTTAAGAATATACATAGGTTTAAAACTACATGTACTTAGTGTCAACACAAATCTAACTTCGTTTTGAAACTTCTAAAACTCTCTTTTCAAATATTTTCTTTTAGATTACTTAACTATATTCATTACCAACATCAACCATTTACAGGCGGAAAGATCTTAGAGTGGCGAACCACTTGCCTTGAAGCAGCGTCCTCCGTCAAGCGTCTCTCTCTGAGGCTGCGTGGACGTCGCTCCGTTCCCGTCACCTACACAATATTCCTCATCATTACTAGTGACAAAAATTTCAATTCTCAGCTATAAAGGTGAGAATCTCAATTAAGACCATTTTCTCTATATATCCTCCTAACTTGTTTCTACTCCGCCCCGAGACTCTCTAATCCCGATTTTTTTTTTTTTTTTTTTTTTTTTTTTATGTAAAAGTTTTAGTTTTTGACCCTTAGGGATCACCCCATGCGGTCCGTTTAATTTCTGAAGGCTTGGAACGAAAAATTATATTTTTACTGAAAACGGACAGCCCATAACAGAGCAGGTGGTAGCACGCTGCTCGGGTCTCCGTTTTCCTTCGTTCTTCTTCCTACGGTTCACTTATATCACCTTCCTAGTCTGCGACCGTGCCTTTTGTTTCTTCACTCATTTGAAGTATGGTTAAGGTTTCTTCTCCAGTGGAATCACCCAAATTTGAATCACCAAAAGCTTCGAGTTATTGTATTTTATACAGATTACTCAAGGTGGCAGAACAGAATCTGCACATAGCTCCGCTTGGAAATATTTCTGGGAACTCTGGGGTTAAAATTTGTTTGAACTTCCTTCAGCTAACTTATTTCCTAAGTCTATTTGTGAATTTTGAATCAGCCTGATTTGGATGAGTGTAACTCCTTTTATGTGTGTATTTATAATATCACCACAAAACAGAGCAAAATCAGTGAGCTGCACGAGTTCACCTTTCAGTTCGTATTTGGGAGCCTTAGAGCTACAATTTTCTCTTGGTCCCTTCTATACATTTGTAGCCCTATCTCTTTTGGTTCTTTACCAATTGAAATAAATTCATTTGGATGATTCTAACTTAATTTATAGCTAAAACAAAAACAAAAGTTTGAAATTTTTGACAGCAATTCCTTTAGAACCAACATTCTCCTTTGTTTTTTTTTTTTTTTTTTTTACAACCAATCCTCCAAAACCGTAATACCTCAATAATCAACATGAAAGTCATTCAAGCCACTCATAACACTTGTATTGCAGTGGTTTGGAACTCCATACAACAAAACCCTAGGTAAAATCTTATAGAATTCAACCAAAGGTCACCAATTCTTCACAAACAAATATAAATATGATGATTTCCATGTTTATTTTCCTGGTGGGGTTTGTTTGCTCTCATAACCCAACAATTCAAAGGTTTTTATGTGATCTTTCCACAAAACCTAGACCAAAGGAGCAACCTAATTCCTCCATAGAACCTTAATAATCCAATTACCCATGATTCCAGGCAAGCCACATGAATTTTTTTTTGGACTTCTTCTCCTTCTCCTTCTTCTTCCTCCTCTTCCTCTTCCTTGCTCTTCTCTCCTCTCCAAAATGTGAGCCCTAGCCTTTGGAGACCAAAAATGAGTTTGGCTTCTTGTTTTTCCCATTTTATATTCTAATATTTCCTTTAATTGCCATCAAGTCCTTCATCCTTTTAATTTTTAAATCAATTTTTGTTATTTATGATGGCCCATCTCTACTCACTTAATGGTTTTCATATCCTTTTATGAATTACAGATTTAACCCTTGTTCAAGTACTACATTTCGGGTTCCATAATTTATAATTCCTAATTTCATTCTAGAATATTACAATGCAGCGTGCTCAAGTATCGCCCTACAGCATCATGCACTGTATACTCTCTTGGGACGGGGCGTTACAACTAATTTAGTCGTCAACCTTAAATTGATAATTCTCTAACGCCATGAGATTCAATTAATCTAATGTAGAGATTTATTTTACCTCTCTAATCCATCTTTTAACACTAAGAGGTTATAGATAAAGCCCCAGGGGTTCTGAAAGTACCATCGAAAAATCGCTCCCCTCTACTACCCTTCTAAGAAGGATTCTCAAGACCTCCATGCCCATAATGAAAAGATGCAGGAGAGTCCCCATGGCGAAGGCCTCGAGCTCGAAGAACGACTTGCACCCAGATTTCTACTTTAAAAATTTAGCAGTAGAGATGCACCACCAAATCTACCTCCTCCATTTAGAGCCAAAACCCATGCATTGCATGACCTTCATAAGGAAATGCCAATTCATGTCATCGAAGGCTTCCTCGATATCTAACTTGTAGACAACTCTTTTTTTTTTTTTTTTTTTTTTCTACCGGTAGTCAGTAACTGTTTGCGATTAGGGAAGAATTTAGGATCTAATGCCCTCACAAGGCATTTTGAGCTCTAAGACAACATTTCCCACTACATTCTTTGGAACGTGGGGTGACACCTTAGCAAGAAGCTTATAGAGGCTCCCAAGCAGGATTATAGGCCTTAAGTCCTTTAAATCCTCAACTCCACCCTTCTTTGGAATCAGAACCAAGGAAGTAGTGTTGAAACTCCTGGTTAAGGTCTTAGACATGAAGAATTCCCGAAACAACTCCATAATCTCCTCTTTGAAAAACTACCAAGAATCTTGCTAGAAAGCTATGGTAAAACCACTCGGCCCTAGGGCCTTATCGCCCTCCATTTCAGTCAGGGCAATAAAAACTTTTTCCTCCCTAAAGGGAATTTACAAACTGTTGGCATTAGTCGGGTTCAAGGTGGAGAATGGCATCTTGTGATAGCTCAGCCCTCCAATCCAGATTATCAGTCAACAAGGTTTGAAAAGCATTAGAGATCCCTTCTCTTAGCTTACTCTTGTTAGAGAATCACTCTCCGTTGATTATGATTATCGCCAATGTATTTTTTTTGAAATGAGAGTGGTATTATGATGGAAGTAAGTTGTATTCTGTTGCCCTCATGTCGAGTTTCCCTAGACTTTATGCTCCTCTGAATTTCTTCTAGAGAGTCCCAAAATTTGTAAGCATCCTGCACCCCTTTTATCCAAAGCGAGCTTTCTCTTCTTCCAAGCAATCCCGAGCCTCCGCTGACCTAGGGCGATTTCTTATTAATCTCCATTGCAAGAGCAATTTATGTTTCAGGACTTGAGCAGAAGCTTGATCTCTTTCATTTTTATGGAAAGAGTATAACTTGTTGGAACAAGCACCCACCAACCTATCAATAAGTCCTGGAAACCCTCCACTTTCAACCACATATTCTCGAAACAAAAGGGGGTAAGACCTCTTCTCTGCTGCAATCAGAAGGATAAGTGTGGTGCGAAGTGTGCCTAGGGAGTTTCAGTTGCTCCACTTTTCCATGATGATCCAACCAATCAATGGAGACAAAAAATCTATCCAAGCGACTTGGTTTTGGTTATCTGAGCCCACTTCAAGTGAAATTCCACCTAACAACGAAGATGGAATAGCTCGACTCATCGACCTCTGAGAATCTTCTCATAGAGTGATTCAACCTTCCCATCCGACTGCGCTTATAGGGGAAGCGAATGATGTTGAAGTCACCCCCAACACACTGGGGGTACTCCCATAAGCCTCTAACTAGTCCAATTTCCTCCGAAAGAAGAAGCATCTCAACCTTGGAAAGAGGACTACACACACTTGTGAAGACCGAGACAAAACCATCCTCAACATTTTTGAAGCAACACAAAATAGAAAAAGACCCACCACCTTGTTCAATTATTCTAAACTTCTTTTATCCCAAACTACCAGAACCCCCCTTGTAGTGCATGAGGTGTCCAAAGCTTCCCAATCAAGGAAGTTCCCGAACCCTGAGCTCACGAGCAACGCCTTTGGTGCTCTTAGCAAGGCAATGAATTAGTGGAGTTGGTGTTTCACAAAAGGGAAAGGGTCATTATGGCATAGATGTGATCAGTGTGTTAAATCTGGGGTAGAGGAGGGTGAATGGCCCAAACTCTTACACGGTAAGAGGAGCATGGAGTTAGGATTTGGAGAAAGCCATAAGGATGGAATGGGATGTGGTGGATAGTAGGGGCTTTGTTGTAAGTGGAAGGAAGGTGAGATTAAGTTTAGAAAGGCATGTGGTGATGAACCATTAAGAGACAATTTCCCATTGCCATATGCGCTAGCTACCTCAAAGGAGGCTTAAGTGGTGGATATTTGGTGTGGCATGCTTCCCACTTGCTCAATGTGGAGAGACTCCTATTAAGGTTGCAAGTGAGAGGAGTTCAAGATGTGGAGGATGAGTTGGTGACAGTGGGGGCAAAAGAAGAATTTTTTCTATCAAGCAGTTGTATAAGGAGCTGGAGTGAGAAGGCTTGTTGATTTTCTTTCTAAGGTATTTGGAAGTCGCCCCTTTAAAAGTGGGGTTCTTTTCTTGGGAGGCTTCTTGGAGAAATTTTTAACCTTGGACATTATTCAGAAGAGAGGTAGATTGATGGTAAACAAATGTTATCTTTGCGGGGAGGAGGAGGAATCTTGTGATCATATTATGTTATACTGTACTAGATGAGGGAGGTTTGGATACTCTTGTCATCACTTTCTAAAGCACCTTTTTTTTTTGAAATCTATTCACTTTGTATTATATCGTTATAGTATTTTGTTCTCATGGAGACTCGAACTTGGTCCCTTCCCTATGCCTCGCCCAACCTTTTAACCACTGAGTCATGCCTCAATGGTTCAATCTCGGAAGTAGCTTGGGTTCTTCCTTTCATGGTGAAAGAGGTGTTGCTTAGCTAGCATGAGTCCTTTTGAGTAAAGGAAAGACAAAAGGTGTGGCGAACTGCTCCCTTGTGTCTCTTTTGGATGATGTGGTAGGAAAGGAATGAGAAAGCATTTGAAAGTATGGAAAATGTTCTTGATAGGATTAAATTCATTTTTTGTTTGTATAATATGTGGTCGTGGTCTTGGCCTCAGTGTTCATGAATCAGGGTCCTTCTTCTTTTGTAGATTTTGTGGATTAGTTAAGGCACCCTTGAAGGGCTTATTTTTTCTTTTGTTCTCTTTTCTTTTCTTTTTGGTTAAATTTTTGTAAGGCGTTGTTGGTTGTTCTCTTATTCTTTTTAGTTAAATTTTTGTAAGGCGTTGTTGGTGCCTTATACCTGTATATCTTAGGGAATATATATATATATATATATATATATATATATATATATATATATATATATATATATATATATATGGAGAAAGAGAGAGAGACAGAAGATTCATTGATATTGCGAGGCTTTTTTTTTTTATAATAAAGAGTAATACTTAATAGGTTCATGTTCGGTCTTTATCTTATATTTCCCGAGGAAAGTAGAAAGAAGACGTGATGATGATGATGATGTGATGATGGAGGCAAGTAGCTTCAGCCCGTAATATTTACCTTAGTTATGGTTTGATTCAGCCAGCTTTGTGAATACAAACTGATCTCCTGACTGCAATGAGTTTTAGTTGTTCTTTGCTTTGGGTTGAATTGAAAACTTTCAAACGTATGTTTTGGTCGTAGAATTGGTAAGTTTTGGTAGAACTAAGTTGTCTATAGTAGATAGTCCTTCGACCTTAGTTGGGTTCATTGATTGGTTGGGATGTAAGTAGGCGAGGGTTGCTTTGTAGCGTTTTTGGGGGTTAAGTTATTTAACGCTTGTCTCACTTTGTCACAGCACAGGGTCCTTCTGCAATAATATTTCTCTTTTACTTATCAAAAAAGAAAGATACGTATTTGCCTCCCCACAAACAATAAGTGTTTGATGTTTGTTACATTTCATGTCTTTGTTGGATGAGGTAGTTTGTAATGGGATCCAATGCATGTGCAAAAATGCGAAACTAAGGCCTTGATACAGGGGAAAGGAGAGTTGAGAACGAACATATCTTCTTTTTTCTCATCCATTCTCACAAAGTTAAGGATGATTTTGACATTGGGATTTTTATTCATTTCTAAGATGGATTTTTTTTTTTTTTATTTTAATAGAAGTTGTTTCTTTAAATGTTCTCAAAAAATAAAAAATATAAAACTTCTTTTGGATAAATTGTTTTTTTAAATAGTTTCTTATTTTGATAATGTAAATTAAAAAAAATTATAAATTCAATTCATATAATGCAAAATAAAGTGAGGCTATGGAGGAAAAAGTGAGTTTAAACTTCTCCGTCCGTACACGCTGTTCTCTTTACCATTGACACCATCAACCCAGCAGTAGCAGTAGGAGAACTGCTATTAATTTTGATTCATTTTTACGTTGCCTAAGCCAATTCATATTCAGAGCAGTGAATTATTAGTTGGGGGTTCGGGGGGAGTTTTAAAAGAGAGTGCAAGCGACCAGAGAGGAAGAGAGCCAGGGAGTTTCATTAGTTGCCTTGTTGTTCATCCTCTCTAAGCTTGCTCAAGTAATCCCTCTCTTCTTGTTCATGGCTTCAGTGCCTCCTTTTGCTTTCATTTGGTGCGGGTTTCTTCTTGCATGGAAAAGCGAATGCCTTGAGGTTTGCCCGTATGTCAATCGGCTCTTAAACCTTTGTTTTTAGTTCGACCATGCCTTGAAGTTTCTTACGTGACACACTTATGCCCTTGAGTTTTTCTTAGTGATACACTTATCCCTTATTTGTTGACGGATAGACAAATAAGGCGTTAACAATACATACGTGGCATTCATCCGTGCATTTTCTTATGTGACACAACCATCACCACCGCGAAGGCAGCAAACAATCACACATGAGCACAGGCTTGACGGAAGTAAATCAGTATAGCAATCAAACCCAAAACCTATAACAACATACAAAATTAACAAGGACATAAAATATCCAAAATATCAAAACTACCCTTAGACCTCCATAACAACCCCCTCTCCCAACTCCCGCGCTCTGCGCTCTTCCGCTTCCCTAGCCCCCACCCTTTGTTGCACTTTTGACCTCCTTTTTTTTTTCATTATTATTATTTTTTGAAATCAATATTCAGCCTCCATTTTAAACATTTTAATTTTATAATTTGATAACATCTTATTTTCATTATTTTAAAAATGTACTTAATAAAAAAAATTATTTTTAAAATTTTATTTATTCATTATTTTTATTTTCTTTATTATATGTTGTTTTACTTAATAAATAAAAAGTAAAAAAATTCAATTTTAGTATATAAATACATTCACCTATAGCGATAAATCAAGAAATTGAAGATTTTAAATATTTTTAATATTATTATTTTTATTTATAGTAATAAAAACCATGAAGATAATATCTTTAATTATGTTATAAGGAAATATATGAATGATAATTAATTTATAAAAGGAATGTTGGCTATCTTTGTAAAGTAAATAATTAGTTGCCTTAAACAGTAAGATTATATGCAGATTTGGGTTCCCCAAACACTTATAAATATTCTTCTCCTATTTGTATTTGACACATCAAAGTAATGAGTATAAAACATCATTCTCTTATTCGCTCTACAGACTTCTTTCTCTAAATTTCTCTTCATGCTTTCTTTAGTTTACAACACGTTATCAACACGAATTGCTCTGCCTTGAAGGTAATTCTATGATCTTGAGGTTATTTAAATTTTAAGTTTTTATGTCAATTTTGATTTTTTTTATAGATTATCAAAATTTAGAAGAAAAGATTTTGGTTATAAGTCAAAATATTTATTATTTTATCAATTTATTATATACTTTATTGTATTCGTCATATGTTAAAAGTTTGTTCCTAATGTTAAATCTCACAAAATTCGAGTTTATGACATTTGATATTTTGGAAAAGAATTATCCATCTTGAATCATTGAAGCTAAATAAACTATTAAATTTTGATGAAAAGTCATCAATCTAGTCCGATTGGGTTTGAATTGATTCCCTGAAGCGAATACAATATGTGAATTTGTGGCCATGATTGAGGCGGTGCATAGTGCAATAGTTTATTGGTATAAAGGTAATGTTAGGTCGTGTCAATTGTAGGTATTGTAAGCTGGGCCCCAACTCTGGCCCAGGTAGCATCACAGGAGGAGATCCGTCATGGAGAGTAAGAGTAGAATATACTCACAGAGGTGTAGACACGAGTTTTAGTGTCGAGAGAGAATGTCAATAGTATGATGCAGTTGAGAAAGGAGGGTACGATAGGTGGGTGGAAACCTCCTTTAGAAAATACTATAGCGGGCCATGGTCCTTGAGCGAAGTGCACCAATGGCTAAGCTACCAAGCGATCAACCGGTGAGGATCATTACCTATGAAAATAATGTCATGACATAAACTAAGAGGTAAGCATGAAAGTCACCCTCTTGAAAAATAAAAGGGTACCATACTACGAAGTGAAGCCCAAGTGAAGAAGGTAAGAGAGTAATTCAGTGTACCAAGCTCGAGGAGCCTGTTGGAGACCATAAAGAGATTTCTTAAGTTTGCAGGCATAATGAGGATAATTAAAATCAATGAAGCTAGGAGGTTGTGATATATAGACATCCTTGTAAAATGTCTGATGGATAAAAGCGTTGTTAATATCAATATGGCGTAGTGACCAACCTCGAGAACCTTGGCCAGGCTAAGAACCGTACTCACGATGAAACTAACCATAGGGCTGAAAGTATCATGATAGTCAGTGTTTGGACGTTGGTGAAAACCTATAGCAACAAGGAAAACTTTGTGATGCTCAATGGTGTCATCCTTAGCACGTTTAATATGAAACATCCACTTGCACTCAACCAGATTTTGTGACATATGAGAAGGAATGAGATCACAAAGTACCATTCCGAAGAAGGCCATCAAATTCCTCAGACATAGCATGTCTCCAAGAGGGATACTTAAGAGCTTGAGAAATAGTATGAGGTTTGGTAAAACTAGAGGTTTGGTGGACCAGCCCATATTTTGGATTTGGTTTATGGATTTGATTCTTGGAGCGAGTAATCATAAGATAGGTATTTGGTGGTGATAGAGTGGGGTTGGTGGCAGTGGTGGCATCAAGATATGATATGGATAATTGGACGGGGCTAATAGACGTGTGGAATGTATTTTCCAAGGAGAGGCAAAGTGATGAAGACTCTAGTGAAGAATCAGTAGATGGCGGTGATAGAGCGGTCATTTGAGGGGACGCCTCGGAATGGCTTTGGAACTATAAAGTGGTGAGGGAAATTAAGATGAGGCAAAACGGAGGACAGAGCGGATGTAGAGTGGTAGAAGTGGGAAGACGGACTTGGAAAATTCAATATGACGTGACTTCCTATATGCAACCCGAGAAGAATCTAAACAACGGTAGGCACTTTGAGTATGGGAGTAACCTAAGAAGACACATGGAGAAGAGCGGGTGTGATAACTTGTGTGGAGAATAAGGTTGAAGCCAAGGATAACAAAGGCACTCAAAAACACGAAGTTTAAAGAGATTAGGAGGTTAATCCAAGAGTTTTTCAAAGGAAGATAACATACCAAGACTTGTTTTGGGCATATGATTTATAAGATAGGTGGCAGTAGCAAAAACATATGACCAGTAAGAAAAAGGGAAGGCTGCATGATGCAAAATAGTAAGACTAGTTTCAACAATATGTCGATGGCGACATTAAGAGAAACCATTATATTCCGATGTATGAGAGTGGTAAATGAGTTCCATGATGAGCGGGAAGGGATGAGTGCGAAATTTTCCCCACATTATCACTATAAAGTTGTATAATTGAACAATTTAAAATTTTCAACAATTTTCTTGAAAGTGAATAAAGTATCATGAATGCCATACTTGCGTTTGAGTGGATGGGAGCCATATATAATGAGTAAAGTGATCAGCAAATAACAAATGAAAATCATCATTAGAAAGAATAGGGGAAGTCAGGCAGTAGAAAAATTAATCTAAAAGGAGCACACAAAACAAGGGTGGAATCATAGAAAGGTAATTTGTGACTCTTATGACATTTATGAATTGTAATAATAAGAATTAAGAGATCGAAGAAATCGGAATTTGATTAGATGTAGCTAAATGGGAAACTAACTTATTGAATAAATGACCTAAGCGAGAATCTGAAATAGGTGTAGGCGCTTGCTCTTAGAGAAAGCAAGTAAAGGAGTCTCGGGTTGCATAGATGTTGACCATACATAGACACCATCTTTAACTGGTCCTTGATGCATTAGAGCCCCCATGCGAAGGTCCCTCGCCTGAAGGGTATTGGGCAAAAATCTAACATAAATGTGGTTAGTGAAACAAAGTTGGGAAATAGAAATTAAGTTTTTTTCATAGTAGGAACACAAAGCACATTATCTAAAGTAAGGGAATTTGAGGAGACAAAAAGTGAGAGTGAACCAATATGTGAGATAAAGAGACCGTTTCCATCACCAATTAAAACATTATCATGTCTGAGATAATGGCATTGAAGAAAGAGGTTGCGGATTAAGCGATAATATGGTGAGATGAGCTTTGAGTCAGGAGGGGGGGAAATCCTTTTAGAAGTTTAGGAATGGACTCGGATGCGTAATTATGTTGGCACAAGGAGCAGAATAGGCGGATGGTTTGAGTGTACGACGTTGATGTAAGAGCATTAGGATTCCTTTGAGATACGAGCATTGTCGAGCAATGTGACCCTGAACATGACAAATTTGGCATGTGTCGAGGTAGGGACGTATGGAGGAGATCGGCGTTGATGTTTACCTGATGGCGGAGAATATCCTTGTGAGAAACAACGGTAATCATGAGGAATAATTGAATGTCGCTAGGATCGATTTCGGGCCTGGCTTCCATATGCTCTAATACCATAGAATTTTGGAGAACACATAATCTTCATTAATATTATTGAAGAAAATGTGAAATATGTATACAACCAAGTAGGTTTCCTAAACTAATAAGGAAATTACTTAAAGGAAAAATAAAATATAAAAGATAAATATGAAAACTAATTCATAAAATGATAGCAGGAAAAATTTAAAAAATAAAGGATAAATATAAAGCTTAAAGATAATTATGAAAACTAAATTAAACAATTTAAATAACTAATCCTTATCATTCTTCATCAAAATATTTCTCTACTTTGCCAATTGGGACGAGATACATGTACATTAATCATACGTTTTCCACTTTTTCTTATTTTACTTTAGGGAGTTTTTCATTTATATCCAAAACTAAAGATATATTTTCTTTTTAAATATAGGAATTTTGATTTATTACAAATGTTGCCGGACTCCTGAACATGGACGCAATGTGGCATTCAATGGTGGCAACTTAAGTTGAACATCTTGACACCCGACAATGAGTTTTAGACATAAATAATTATTTAAAAAAAAAAAATACTAAAATAGGTTGAAAACCCAGAAATAATGCAGCTAGTGCGTTTGGCCACGTCGTATACACATGCAATGTCAGTCATTGACTACAACATTATAAATTTTTTAAGTTAATGTGGTAGTAAGCGAATACGACATTGAAAAATTACATTGTAGTCGAGTGGCTAGGGCATTCACATAAAAAATTTCAATACAATGCGTGATTCTGTTGGCATTATGAATAAAACTAATGTCATGAGTGAGTGACTACATTTGTTAGTGTTTTTTTCTAAAAATGATGATTTGAAATTACAACTCACTATCCAAATTACAACGGTACTCAATTACAGCCAATTCATCTAAATTAGCAGAATTGCATCCAAGTACAATCAAACAAACTTTGATTTCATATAAACCAAGTTATATAAATATAAACACAGCGTAATACAAATATAAATAGATATCAATGAGCCCCACATGGTGGAGGCTTTTATGCTCTCTTAGGGAAGCTATAATACACAATTAGATGATTTGTAGGGCATGTGAAATCTGAAATGGGCGATGAAGGCGATGGTGGAACAACTCACTGTCTACGTGGAGCGTGAGGTTGCCTAGGTGGGCATGCACCTAACTTTGAAACGAGGTCAACCATTGTCATCAATGGGAGGCAATGCAAGTGATGGTGAGGTTGTAGATGGTAACCATGTGGCCTTTAAGGGTGGAGATGTTAGTGATAATGGTGGGATGACATGTGGAGCGAAAGTCTCGAGTGGTGTGGAATACTCGGGTGGTATGAAAGTCTTTGGTGGTGTGGAAGTCTTGGGTGCAAATGGGGTAGACGATGTAGATGGTGCCAACATCATCTTATCAGTAGAATGACCAGCAGCACAATCTCTAGGTCAACCATAACCTCGCCCACGACCTTTCCCTCTCCCTCGACCTCGGATTGGCTGCATCCTAATTGTAGTGGATGACATAGGAGGTTTGATGGATGGTCCATATGACATAAATGTCTCCTCATTGTGTGCAACAATGCGATGGTCCTCTTTAATAAGGTGTAAAACTGATCTAGCAATATGATGAATGCCTTAAAAAAAAAGCTTGAGGTAGCCCCATGAGATCTTAGCAATGTCAACGATCTTGAGATCTAGAAAAAAAAGCGAAAAAAATTATGAATTTTAATCCTTTTCATTAAAATTTGAAATATAATTGAGAATTTAAAGACTCTTACTTACCAACAAGTGAGATGTTGTAATTTTATTATGATGCCTCATTTGATTACTATGGAGTGGCTGTGTGATCAAACGTAGTGCAATATGTCGATACCACTCCATATATGGATCATGGAAGTCCATAATACCAACCATAAAAGGTGATGTGATGATTCTCTCTGCATGCATAGCCCATAATGCAACGTATTGTGCTTGATACGTCTTCGTATTGTACTTAGGTTGTCCTTGTCTTGTCAGCTAAAGCTCTTACTCTGTCAGGAAGATGGAGGTATCCTGATGAAGCTTGAGCCCAGATGCAAGACTCCTCCAGGACAATGCTACAATTTGTTAGGCACAAGTCATTGTTTGATATATAAAAATTAGGCAACCTAAGATACCGTAGAGCACGGGAGGCCGTACAAGTAGTAACATGGACTAGAAAGTCAGAGATATTGTTCCCATGGGAAGGTAAGTTTAGATGGGATCAAGTACTGCGGGTACTCGTCCTTTCACTATCAAGCTATCGATTTTTTTGATGAACATATGACTAAACTAAAAAAATATAGCTATGTTAAAACGGGAGTAATTTGATCAATGTTAAGTTTTCCAAGGATAAGAAGATTTTAGATAAAAACTCAAGGTTAGAAACTAGAGTTGGTTACTTGATTAATGTTTCTTTGGTTTATGTTTATTAAGTACCCAGCTTATGCAAATCTTGTGTATTGCTTGCTCAAGGAATTAATATAGAGCTCTCACTCTCGTGACTCTCGATTTCTCACACTAACCCCTATTCACCGCTAAGAGTTTCCTTTGGCGATTAAATGTGATTTTCTAAAGCATTTTCCTTAGGTATCTGATTGGTCTTACATTATGTCCACTAAAATAAATCCGAACTATGCTAGATTTGATCATGGCTAAGTCCTACAAATCTAAGGCTATAATGCCTAATTGATACTTTACCTAATGAAGAATCTATTTAGTACTAGCCATTACTAATTTCTAAATTTCTTTGATTAGACTAAATTGAAATACATTATGAAGAGTTAGTCGAGGCCGAATTGATTCCGGCTATCACTATGACCTCAGGGTCAATCTTTCCTACTTTAGGTCTCAAGCATAAGATTCAACACATTAAATTGGATAGAATCATAATAATTCGAATTTGCATCAATTAGCATCAACACAATCACACATTCACAAAATTATTTTAAAAATTATATAAACGAGCAGTAATATCAATAACCAACCCTATAGGATAAGTTTGGCTCATTACAACCTCAAATCATTCAAAATCATGATTTGCGAGACTAAAATAAATAGTTGAAAGGTAAAGTTAGAAATACAAAACAATCGGAGATGAGATGCTCTCGACTAGGTTCCGAGTTTGCAAACACCCTTAAATGAGCTGATTCTTCAAGTAAACTTTAGATCCAAAGGAAACCAACAACAAAATATCAAAAACCCTAGGAGAGGAAGAAACTCCTCAAAGTTCATGCCCTAACCTTAAAATGCCGGCTTTTAATCATTGGTGAAATCATTGTTTATGTAGCTTCGAAAAATTGGCCGAGAAATGGGCCTAAAATTACTGTTGTGTAGGTGGTCCATTGTCGTGATGTCGCGACATTATAGTAGCTAAGCTCCAATATTTTGCGAAATTCCTTTGATGTCGTGACATCCACTTGATCTTGATCGCGACATGGTGGATTGCGCTTCAAGTCTTGGCTCGCATATGAGATGATGTCGCGACATCAGCAGATTTTGATGTCGTGACATGCAAGCGATAACCGGCTCGACCTTGGTCTTTAGATGGCTTGATGTCGCAACATCATATGACTTGATGTCGCGATATGCGATAGTTGGGCTTCAAGTTTGAGGGATTCCATGTTCGACATAGGGCCTTCAACAACAGCAACTTTTCCGATTTCTTCACATTCTTGCCTCTTTTGCTTAGGTTTTCTTTCTTAGGAAGTAAGAGGATTTAGCTTGTATTTAAACTACATAGGTGTGAATTTAACATCATAAGCTCAATAATTGTAAGAAATAAAGGCTCAAAACAAGATACAATTCACAACTAACAAATACCCCCAAACTTACCTTTTTGCTTGTCCTTAAGCAAAGAAAATACACATTTTTTGAAGACAAAACAAAACAAAACTTGTTGAACTTAATGCGAAAACACCTTGTGCTTATTCGCCTTAGGGATCGAACCACTCAACAACACAAAGAAAATTTCGAGATAGGATCTTACCATATAATAGATTGACCATGAATTAAACAAACTTAAGCCAAAGTCCTTCCAGTGAGTGTGTGTGAAGTCCTACCCTGTCAATTGCACTTTAGATGGAATTAGGAGAGCTAGAATTGAGTGGAGATCTCTTACTCATATGATGTTTCCATGACTTATGAGTGCATACGACTCAATAGGCTTGCTAGGCATACCATTCTCCACTAATGTAGACAATTCCCAACTCTTAGGATCAAATAGGTCTTTATATAGCTTATAATGTATGGCTTAGGTAAAGGGTAGTTGAATAGATCATTTAGGTTCATATTTACACAAAACATACAAATTTTCTTTTTTCTTCAAGAGATCTACCATCCTCTCTCAAATTTATTTCTTTCATTATTGAATCTCTTAAGCTTCTCCCAAACTTAGCTCATTGCATCTTTTTATCACATAGTTATTCCCCCAAACTTAGCTCATTTCACCATTTCAAGAACACCAGATGCTTTATTCTTCATGGATTTTAAGAAATGGAGTAATTGCAATGTTCAACCTCCTTAAGCTTTCTACCTACCTATGCTTGAGCTTTAGGTCAACAACTCTTAGACAGGTTGGTCTTGGGAGTGTTAGGTTTTAAAACACCCTACAAACAATCCTCCAGTATGAGCTATGAGGTTAAATTTAATCCTCCTTGATGAGTCAGAAACTCATATATTTTTAAGTCCATTTTATTGAATATTTTTAGGCTTAAAGGTTCCATTTCATGCATAATTATGAAATATTTACCAATTTGTGTTTTGCGGGTTTAATGCAATAAAAGTAGAAAAAGAAAGAAAAAGTAGCAAAATTGAGTTAAAAATAGGCAAGGCAGCCAAAGAATGCAAATTGTCATAACAAAGTGAGCAGTGTTGCAACAATTGAGCCTCTGTCACAACAAAAAAAAAAAAATCATGAAGAACAATTGAAAGAATGTCGCGATATTTCAAAACTCAGTTGCGACATAAATTGAGAAGAATGCTTGGAAGACAAGTCAAGTTTGTAGTGACAATTAAAACTCTACCACGACATATTATTAAGAAGAAAGAAACAACTTTGTCGTGACATTTCATATCTTTGCCGCGACACAATATGAAGGCTGAAGATAGAAAATCTCTATCGCGACACTTCACAGCCTTGTTGCTACAACAGGCTTAGAAGGACTCCTGGATGTGAAATGAAAATGTCAAGACACGGAAATAATTGTCATGACAAAAAGAGGAGCAAATGAGAAAGCTATTGTCTCGACGTAGAACCCTTTGTCGAGACAAAGGCGATAATGATTCAACTGCGATGTAAAGGAACTTTGTCGCAACATAGTTTCTTTTATCGCGATAAAACTTTTCAGAAATCAACAACATAGGCAAAGATGAATGTCAAGACAATTAAAGTTATGCCGCGAAAATTATTAGATGGAGTCAGTGAAAGTAGGTCGTGACCTTTGAAAAATTAATCATGACATAAATTGAGTAAAGAGGAGGAAGAACTTTAATACGATAATGAAATCTATGATGCGACATTAGTTTAAGATGAATGTTAAGCTGCTATGTCGTGACAAGCTTAAGACAAAGGCCAAGGACAAAGAAGGCGCAGTTATGTCGTGACATTCATTTACTATGTCGCGACAAACAATTCAAAGGCCTACATTGAAGACATAAGCAGGCTTTGTCGCAACATGCTCACAACAAAGCTAAAGACCAAGACAGTTGCTGCAATGTCGCGACATAGACTAACTATGTCTCGACATTGATTAGTACCTAAAAAGTGCTATTTTGAGTCCTATTTAAGATAGGTTTTGAGTGCTTTTTGCATACTAATCATATTAATTAAGTCGATTGACATGTGCATGTCCGATTAGTACTACTGATTTTGTTTCGAGGTTGTTTTTGATAGTTTGCGGGTTTTGTGAGCCTCCGCCATCATATCGAGCTTGGCATCGTAATTGTGATGTTTATCTTTGGCAGGACCGTATGGATTCTCAGCATTTCATGTAGGGATGAAGAAATGTCGGCTGGAGGTGAAATACAAGCGATTGGTGCGAGAGGCGGCAAAGTGGAGCAGTGATTTTAAGCTATGGCATAGCGAAATTTTGCAAGTTCGCAGGAAGTTTACCATGATAGTAGCGAAAATTTCCTGATCTTAAGCGAAATTTCGCTATACCATATTTTAACTATGATAGCGAATTTCGTATCATAAGCGAGAAATTTAGCTATGATAGCGAAATTCAACGTGCATAAGCGAAAATGTTGCCCTCTTTTTGTGATCCAAACAGCCGTTTTGTGTAATTCCCATTTGCCCTCAATGTAATCATATTGTTTTGGTTATTTTGGTATTTCACATCTCTTGTAAGGCTATATAAGCCACTTTATAACATTTTGTAACCCTAACTTTTGCTAACTTTTGCTAACTTTCAATCCACACAGCTTTTCCCTTTTGGTCCCAGTTTTCTCTCTTCTCTCACTTCTTTCTCTCATTTTTTCTCATTTTGCCAGAGCACACCCCTTTGGGGATGAATGACTCAGGGCGTTTAAAAGCTAAGCCTCAAACCTTGAAGAGGAGGGTTTCTAGGTTGGTTAATGGTGGTTTGCAGGTGTTCCTCTATTTTAAATGAAGCATGTACTGCATTTATGTGTTTCAAACTTTCCAAACTAGGGTTTAAAGCTATTAATGTATTTCCTTTGGTCAATACTTGGCATGCTTTAGGGTTCAGTGTATTCTTAATGGTAGATACACTGACATCCATTAGATGTCATTTACGAGCCCTTTGAAAGTAGGTTAAATGCTTGGTTTTCAGCTGAAACATTAAATGTTCGTTAAATCTTATGGTTCAACTAGGAATGGTTTAAGGGTTGGTTTAAAGTTAAACAAAAGATCGGTTTTGGCTAAGACCTGTGTCATTTGCCCAATGCGAAATAACTTGCAGGGACACCTTTATAACCTCGTTGGACGATCTAGTATTGAAGCCTTCCAAGGTCTCCATTCCCACACCTTATTTTTAAAGCATTTCGGTTAGCTAGTGACAATAACACCCATGCTTTGTGTGCAAATCCGAGATCAAATGAAAGCCTCACCGTTTTGAATCATGATACAGATCATTTGTAAGATGAAAACCCATCCGAGTGTTCGACCTAGACCACTATACTACGATTAGCTTGACTACGGCGGTAGAGGAATATAGGATACAAATTTTGTTGATTGGGATCACCTGCGTAGCCTGAATCAAATGGCGTCGTTAGGGATGAGGTGCCCAGCTACGGATGATGAGTTGATATGTGTAATCCTCATTTACAAGTATTGGTGACATGCCCAAGCCTTTTCGGGATTTTCATTGTTTAGAATTTGATTTTTGTAGCATTCAACTGTGGGTTGTTTTACCATTACAGTCATTTTATAATTTGGCTAACACTAATCTTTTTGGTAAGCCTTGTTTATGTTCTTTGCTTTGTCCCATTTTGTGTTATAGGTGTTTATGCATCACTGGAATAGAGACATTTCGAATTGAAGCGCAAGAGTGCGTACCAGTGATCAAGGTTGTGAAGTCGGTGTGCACGAGTGAGCAAATGGATCCTCTGCGAGAACAACGAGTCAACAAGCGGCTCTATGAGATCCAGCAACATCTGGTCGATGAGGATACATACACCCTCTGGGGTGAGTGCACCTTCTGCGTCATACCTGTGATGATGTGGTTGTAAGACCTATTTGGTGCCACAGCACCACATTTTCATGAGTATGGAAAATGGAAATCCTTACACCCATATGCGAGTTTGAGGAAGTGTGCATAACTTTAGGAGGTGTGTAGATATGGATTTGATGAAGTTGAAGAGCCTTCCCATTAACCCTCGAGGACAAAGCCAAAATATGGCAATTCACGAGACGAGAACCATTAGCAGGCGGAGGTGCGAGGTAGAATTCTTAAAAAAATTCTTCAGTGCTCCACCACAAGACCAACAATTTGAAGAGGCAGATCTACACGTTTGCTGCCCATGACAATGAAAGGTTCTATCAGTGCTGGGAGAGGTTCATGGAGACCATCAGTGCTTGTCCACATCATGGTTTCGACACTTGGATGCTTGTGAATCATTTTTATGATGGTATGTCTCCAGCCATGAAGCAACTGCTAGAAACCATGTGTGGAGGTGACTTTCGGAGCAAAAACCCAGATGAGGCCATGGACTTTTTTGGTATGTGGCAGGAAACCTCTAAAAATGGGATGAGCAGAATCGAGGAAGGCGAAGGGGCCTTGACCCACAAAAGGGAGGCATTGCTGAAGATCTGAGTGAAAGCAAAGCGACCACTTTGACCGGAGGTTGGAAGAGCTTGAAATGAGAAATCGGCACAGGAAATGCAAGCGTCGTAGGTTTCTACATCTCGGCCGGCTTGTTTTAATTGTCGGTCGAATAGCCACCACTGGGACAGCATCCGATGGTACGTGATAGAGACATAATGCGAAGGCATGCTCGTGTCTTAGGTCAAAATAAGCCACCTAAATGCTCCATATGGTAACACATATAACTGATTAGATACATCCAAACCTTTCATGGAAGCCCAAAAACCCCACATGTACCCAAGAACACAGCGCTAGCCACCTCAGCTCTGTCAACCCCCGCCTTACTCTTGTTGACGAGCAATTGAATTTAAGCAAAGTAGCAAACACGTTGTGGAAAAAACGAGAAGGTGTTGAATGATCAAACTAATCGAGAAAATTAGAGCGTCGAGCTCACTCAATAAGAAATTGGACAGTATGCACTCTGAGATTTCCGGGTTGTCTGACCAATGTGAGGTTAAAGAAAAAGGAAATTTCCTTCGGACAATAAAGCAGAGGGAGTGCATGAAATAGGCTCAGCCGGTGATCGAATGTAAGAATTGATGAAGTGAGGTAGTGGTGACTTTGAAGTGGTAAGAATGAGACAGTGAGTCAGCCTGGCCAAGAGCCGGCTCCACATTAGTTGATCCACTAGGAAACGTCGGCAAAAGGGAAGAGGTGAAGCCAGTGTACCCCCTCGCTCCCACGGGCACTCAGAAAAGAAAAATTCGATCGTGTTTGAAATTTTAAGTGCAATGATGAAAGTTAACATTCTCTTGACATGATCAGACAAGTCCCCATATCTGAAATTTTTGAAGGACTTATGCGGTAAAAGAGGCTTCAATGTGAATAAAAGGCCTTTTTGGTAGGCAAGTGAGTGCTATCATTGAGTCTGAACTCTGTGAAATATAAGGACCCGGGATGTCCCACAATCTCAGTTAATATCGGAGGCATTAGTGTAGAAAAAGCACTATTAGACTTGGGAGCTAGTGTGAACCTACTGCCATATTCCATGTACAAGCGGCTTGGTTTGGGAGAACTGAAGCCCACTTCCCGTCACCTTTATATACAAGTAGATGGGTCTATTAAAATACCGAAGGGGGCCATTGAGGATGTTTTAATACAAGTGGACAGATTCTACTATTCAGTGGATTTTGTCGTACTTGACACAGAGCCAATTGCGGTGGGAGCCAATCATGTACCCATCATATTGGGAAGGCCATTCTTGGCTACTTCGAATGCCATAATAAACTGCCGGAATGGGGTTATGCAACTCACGTTTGGGAATATGACTTTAGAACTCAATATCTTCCATTTGAGTAAGAGGCATATGCACCCAGTGGAGGACGACTGTGAAGAAGTCTGCATAATAGATACAATTCTTGAAGAAACGAGGCTAATGGCGGTAAGTGCAAGATGTGTTAACCGGATTATCACGAGTGCCTTGTGAAGCAACAAGAACCTCAATGCATGAGCTTAGTCTTGAGGAGTCTTTGGAGAAAGAAAATAGAAATTCTACCTCTACATTGGTAGTGAAGAACCCGAAAGGAACCTGCAGTTAGAGCTCAAACCCTACAGTGGAATTAAAATATGCATTTACGGAAGACAACAAAAGCGATATCCGGTTGTAATATCATCCTTTCTTGGCCACTTCACGGGAGCCTGACCTCTTGCACCTCCTTAAAAGGAACAAGCAAGCTTTGGGGTAGAAAATTTCCGATTTAAAAGGCATAAACCCAACAATCTTCACTCACCACATTTATTTAGAAGAATAATCTAAAGCTGTTAGGCAGCCACAGAGGAGGTTGAATCCTCACTTGCAAGAGGTAGTTCGCATTGAGTGCAAATTGCTGCGGCGGGGTATCATTACCCGTATATGATAGCACTTGGGTAAGCCCGACCCGGGTGGTGCCTTGAGTCGGGGGTGACCAGCTGTAAAAATGAAAAGGGCGAGGAAGTGCCTACGGAGCTTACCCTTTGGTTGGAGGGTATGCATAGGTCTGGGAGGCTCAATGGAAGTAACAAGAAAGGATCACTTCACGCCTTCATTGATCGAAGCTTCTTGAGAGTCTCTAGACTACCCATTCTATTGCTTTTGGATGGGTATTCGGGGTACTTTCGGATAGGATTATAGGAAGATCGAAAAGAGCGCTACTTGTCCATTTGGCACTTATGCTTATAGGAGGATGCCTTTTGGTCTTTGCAACACCCCTGCCACCTTTCAGAGATGTATTCTTAGTATGTTTAGCGATATGGTGGAGCGCATAATGGAAGTATACATGGATGACATCACTGCATATGGAGGTGATTTTGAAGAATGTCTGACTAATCTTGACGCTATCCTGCAGAGGTGAATTGAAAAGAATCTGGTGCTTAACTAGGAGAAATGCCATTTTATGGTGAAACAAGGAATTGTACTGGGGCATGTTATTTCTAGCAGGGGAATAGAAGTTGACAAGGCAAAAATTGAACTTATTTCAAAGCTACTTAGTCTCGACAAATGTGAAAACTTGATTAGAGCGAATTCCTTGGCCGTGCGGGGCTTTTCTGGAAGATTCATCAAGGATTTTTCTAAGATTGCTAAGCCCTTTATAAGGCTGCTAGAAAGATGCTAAATTTGTTTGGGAAAAAGAGATGTGAGGCTTTGAAGAGGCTGAAGTCCCAGTTTGACCCTTTGCACCGATATTAAACACCCAATTGGCGATTGTACGGCGTGTGTGATACAAGTGATCTTTCACCAGGTGATTCTTGGCCAAAAAAAAAAGAAAATGAAAACCTCTTGTCATTATGCAAGCAAAACCTTGAATGAAGCACAAAGGAACTATACTACTACGAGAGAAAAAGAAATTATTGTGGTAAATTCTCTGATAAGCCCCAGGCATACTTGGTTGGTCTGATATATGTCATTTTGTCTCATTCCACTTTGAAATATCTCGACAAGCAAAATACTAAGGCAAGACCTCATGATCGGGTTTCTTCACAGCGAATTTAACTTGCAAGTGGGACAAGGGGTAGGAATGTGGTGCGGACCATCTTTTGAGTGTAATATAGCCCACATGACACTCTGGCCACCATGTGATTTCACGAAGAATCTTTGTTGGAGAAAGCTTTCTACTGGTATGCTCCATTACCATTTCCTCACCTTGAGAGAAATCCCAATCGATTGGAAGAAACGAGGATAAGATATTTCTTGCAAAAGATCCATTCTATTGGAAGAGCACGCCCTTGTTTAAATCATTGGATCGGATAATGATGTGTGCAGAAGAAGAATTAGCGGAGAAGTTCTAGCCTTGCCACGAGTACACTGTAGTGGTCACTTTGCTTGAAGCGGCAATGAAAGTCTTATTATGGTTTCTCTTGGCCTTCCACATTTAAATGAGCACACCCAGTATGTAGAATATCATGAAATAGATCACGAGGCTCGAAGTGTCTCGCCGTCATATGTTTTAGACCCAATTTTAGTGGTTGAGCTATTTGATGTTTAGGCCTTGATTTCAGGACCTTTCCCCGTCTTATGGTCCTTCACATACATATTGGTGGGAGTAGACTGTATGTCCCGAATAGGTTGAGGCAATCCCACAAAACCAACGACCACGAGTGTGTGCTCAAATTCTTAGAAAAAACATCTTTTCTAGGTTCGGGGTACCAAAAACCATTATTAGTGATGGGGTTCACATTTACGTAACAAACCTTCCGAAAACCTCATGGCTCAAGTGTGGTGTGAAACGCAATTATTTCCCTTACCATCACCAATTAAGTGAGTGCCAGTGAAGACTTGCAGCGGGAGATTAAGACCATTAATGAAGGTGGTGGCTTGTGATAGAAAAGATTGGTCCGTCAATTTGCTTGATTCGCGTGGACTCTGAGGCGACCGCGGTGCCCGGAATCATATGGTTGGTCTATGGTAAGGCATGTCACCTTCCAGTGGAAATCAGTATAAAACGCGGTGGGAAATCAAGAAGCTAAACAGTTTAAGCGGTAGGAACGAAGATTCGCGGTCTCGACAGGTTGAAATCTGACAGTATATCGCTAGACTCGAATTTTGAGAAAGATCGAAATGGCGATCAGATGATAACTTGCAAAAAAATTCGAGGAGTAGTCATACCGTATGATTCCAAAACTCCCATCTATTTAAGAACGCTCAAATTCCGATGAATTTGTCATTCATGGATTCGACAAGCACACCCCAATGGTTGGTGACCTACTCAATCAAGTGATAATAGGGTGATCAGTGTGATGGGAGGTGAAATACATGTTGTACGTAGGCAGTGATCGGGAGAAATTCTATTACAGACCCTCCTTGAATCCACAGACCCACGTATTTGAGTATCACGCAATGTCTCGAAGCCTGTTTAGGTCTTAGTTTTGTAAGTTTTCTATTTGTTAAATCTTGTGTGTGAGTTGTGTACATGTTTTGCTTTGTGTTGGTAAGTCTGTTAAAATCATCCGCTTCACATACCTCGGCTTGGCCCGGGGTGATCCTTCACCACCAGATTGAGGTACCGTCTCATCATCTTTTCATTCCCGTCTTGGGCGATGTGTTAAGTAATGTTATACTTTTTGTTTTTAGTTTTGTGGATTCTGCATACCTACTGAGCCCAAATTTGTTTATTTATTAAGTAACTTTATTATGCCTATGTTTTGCTTATCAACTCTTACCTTTAGTTGAAAAATTGAAATACAACACTATACCATAATGTGAAACAGTTCCATGATTAAGTTTTTGTTGAGTGGAGTTCAGTGTTTTTCATTGTATTTCCACCTTTAGCTAATCACACACGGTGCTACGTCGGTTTTACCAATATGGTTGTGAAGGCCTCTTTTCTTTGCAAAAACGACGATTTGTTGTGACACATGTGCGGTTTATATTACTTACAAGAAGGCCAATGATCTTCAATGAAAAGAAAAAAAAGCAAAAGAAAAAGAAAGAAGAAAAAGAATTGAAGCGGGTGAGCTTTGCGAGCGAACAGTCGAGGGACGAACCTTAAGCCAGGTGCCTAAACCTTCAGCGGTTAGAGTCATCGGCTTTGTATTTAGATTACAGTTGGATGGGTAAAGTTTACAGGTTGTAGACGGTGCTGGATTCTGGAGTCTATTCAGTCCCAAGGTTGAAGCTTATAGGATTTGTGGTGGTAGATCCTTTGGCTGATCTTACAAAACATAGTGGTTGGAGTCATCGGTGGACCGTTACGGACTTTGGTGAAGTCGAGGTTTATTATCTCATTGAATTTTATTCGAAGTATGAAATAAGAGTGTAGTGAATCTATTTGGTTGGTGTCGAGTTTAAGGTCACAGGTAGCTTGGTTTGGGGAGAATAACTTGCAACTTATTGGTTCAAGCCAGTTTACCTTAAAACATAGATTTAGGTGGAGGATTAGGTTGACTTCCAGGGAATTGATGTTGCCACGAAACTTGTTCTATGTCATTTAATTCTCTCTATGATGGTTTATCACAGAGTCTAGTTTTCTTACTAAGGTAAGCCTCGCTCGTACACACTTTTGTATGTATACTCTTTTGCAAAACATAGCACATACCATGATTGTTTTGCCATTGCTAAGGGACTAACATGTGTTAGTTGGGGTGTGATTAAAGGTACCGAAGTGCTATTTGATCTATTTAAGATGGGGTTTGAGTACTTTTGCGCTGCTAATCCTCTTCATTAAGCCGTTAAACATGCGGTCGATTAGTACTCACGATTTTATTTTGAGGTTGTTTTGATGGTTTTGCGGGTTTGTGACCTCATACGTCATATCAACTTGGCATCGTGTTGCGATCTTTATGCTGGGATTAGTATGAATTCTCGGCGATTTCATCAATTTGGGATGAAGAAATGTTGATTTGGAGAAAATAAGCCACGATTGACAGGAAGCGTGAGTGGAGCAGTGATTTTGCTATGGCATAGTGAAAATTTCAAGGTTACGAAATTATGATAGTGTGAAAATTTCAGTCTTGTAGAAAATTTGCTCATCTTCATATTTTCGCTATCATAGCGAAAGTTCTTTGCATAGCGGTTGATACGTATGCATAATTTTAAGCTATGATAGCGAAATCCTTGTGCATAAGCGAAATCTGCACCCTCTTTTGTGATCCAAGCGACCTAGTTTTATTGTAATTCCCATTTGCCCTCAAAGTACCAATCCACATATTGTTTGGTTATTTTGGTATTTCCCCATCTTGTAAGGCTATATAAGCCGCTATAACATTTGTAACCAATAACTTTTGCTAACTTTCAATGCGTAACACTTTCCCTTTTGGTCCCCAGTTCTCTTCTCTCTCTCTTTCTCATTTGCAGAACTTTTTGCTTGGGGATGACAGCTAAAGGATGTTTAGCTAAGCAAACATAGAAGAGGAGTTTGCTAAGTTGATTGTGGTGGTTCATGGGTGTTCCTCTATTGCCAAATGGCGAGGCCATTGCTTAATATTCGACTTTTCAAACTAGGTTTAAAAGCTATTTAATGTATTTCCTTTGGTCAATACCAGCATGCTTCAAAGTTCGAATGTATTCTTAATACGGTAGATATGACATCCATTGAATATCATTATGACCACTGAAAGTAGGTTAAATGCTTGGTTTTCAATTATAGAAACCTTAAATGTTGTTAAATACTGAGTTCAACTAGGAATGTTTTTAAGGGTTGGTTTTAAGTTAAAACAAGATCAGGTTTTAATTTATGACTATATATCATTGCCCCTAATGTGAGAAATAACTTGAGGACACCTTTATAGCCTCGTGGATTAATCTGGTATTGAAATATGAAATTCTCACTCCACTTTAAACTATTGTTTTTCAGTTAGCCTGGTGAAGCAACAACACCCTTTTATTTTAGGAGTTAATTCAAATAAGCCTCTACCGTTTGAATCATGATACAGTGTTTCTGGATGAAAGCCTTAGTGGTGACCTAGACCCATCTTTGCGGTAACCCGACTACGGTATTAGGAGAATATAGATACCATTCTTCAGGATCTCACTCATGGCACAAATCAGTATCAGTTAACTATGTCTCAAACAGGCTATTAATATCGACGAGAACATAAAGCGGGCTGCGAAAATCCACAATTTTAGCCTCAAATTTTAGGGCCAAATAACGAATTATAAATAAGCTCTTAGGTCAATATGTGAAACTTCAGTAGGCTGAGCATTTTGAGGGAGGGCTTAAGTCTCTTTGTATGTTTTTCTTCTATTAAGTTTTATTGTAGTAGTTTTGTTAGTTTTAGATTAAGTGATTTAGGCCATTTAAGTGGGTTCATTGTAAATTTTGTTTCTTAAATGTGAACTTCAATGGAATGTGAGTTTTTCTAGAATTCATTTATTTCAGATTTGATACGCAATTTCGGTGGGTATCTTGATTAGCTAGTCATTGTTATTTGTGATCGACTTTAGAAAGATAGGAGTTCCTACGGGAATGGATTGATGTTGGTTATTATTCTTTGCGTACTTACAAAGAATGCTATAGTTTCGAAATTTAAATTTATTGATTAGTATTGATCTTGAATTAGGTTGTTCTTAATATCAATATACCCCGAGAAAGAGCGTATCACTATTTGATTTCACAAGGAGGCCCTCAGGTGACACGAGAGATGGAGATTCTGAGTAAAGAGCGGTTACTTTGGTGTAATCAGCGTCACCCAGAACTAATGAACTCTAAAAATTCTTGATAAATCTTCGTGTTCTCAAGGTTTGAAGATCATTAGATGTATCAGTTTAATGTATAGGTCTCCATACATTATCATTCTGTGGCCTTGATCTCATGTTAGCACTAAGTTGTCAGGGAGATAGAGAACTTCCTCAATGATTTGATGGTCGAGACAAATTATATTGAAGAGCATTATCTTTGTCTATGAGACTAAGCGGTCTTCAGTCCCTAAGAAAAGGAGTCTTAATCTTGGTTGAGAAAAATCTGTTCTTAAGAGGATATCCCAAAGTAGCTTATTAGACCGATGACTTTGATAGAGTCTAAGTTAAATAATTAAATATAATTAAATAGGGAGAATCTAAGGCTATACTATGTCTTGAAAAGTCCAATTCCAACTATTGGTTGTTGTATTTAGAATGCAGAAATTGATGATTATACATTGATTCATTTCCAGTGTTACTTTGCTTGTGAACTCTTTAATCCCACTTTATTTACTTATGTTTTCATTAAAGAATTTTGAACATGATTCACTGATCATGCTAGTTTGAAAATCAAACTTCTATTTAGAGAGATTCCAAATAGTAAAGATCTTGAGTAGTGGGGGTAGTTGATCTTTAAATTTCTCATTAATCCTTGTGGGAATGATATTCGGACTTGAAAAAAATCCACTATTCACCCATATGACTATGCACTTGTAAAAATTTTCTTAGACAAACTGAAATTTTACGAAAATATTCTGATAGTTGAAAAACGATGGTTGTAGTAGTTTTTGTCTATGAAAAAGACTATAGAGATTTGATTACATTTTCTAACATAATTCTTCATCCAAGCTTGAATTCATAACAACTTTTTATCACATGTACATATTAAGATGTTGAGGGTAAGCAGGATTTTGACTAAAGAATATGCAACAAGAAGGCTCAGGTGTTACTTTCTTGGTTTCAAGAACTAAAATGGCTCTTAAGGTTCAATGAGGTACAATGGAATAAATGCACAAGGAGTAGCGAGAAAGGCTCAGTGATCTGAGGATGACGACATATATAATCTCCACAGTTGTTGTATACTGATTGCCTCAAATGGTGTCCAGGCAAGTTCTAGAGTCTTAGGAGATCCAAAATAGATGTTGATGCTATTCTTCTAAATCAAAACAATATTGACCATGAGTAATGTGATTTGTGTTTAGGTCATAGAACATATAAATGGATTCACTGCTTTCGATAGTCAAATATTATTTTTAAAGCTCAACTATCTCTAGTTTCTTTAAATGTAATAGAACAATTCAATCATTTTTTTTATCTGTGACCAACACTATTGCCACCTGAGCAAGCTGCTAGGCAAAACCATGCTTTTACACTATTTTTTAGATTTAAAATTTTCCAATTTTGGATTGACTGACATGCGCATCCAAGATCAAGTTGTACACTAAGCCTGTGAGATCAATGAACCTCACACATTCAAGCATAATTCTGATGAAATGATAATAAATCAAATTTCATTAAATGTAAAGTTAGCCAAAAGCATAACACAACCATAAATAACCTTTACTAACGTTAGACTGCTTTGTCGTAATCAGGTAAAACAAAACAAAAGCTAGACAACAAGAAAGTGGGAGAAATAGATTAGTGCAATTGTCTCAGAGAAAAGTTCAAAGTGCATTAAATTAGGCAAAGGCTTAACACCCACAAACAAAAGGCAAACCTTCCTCGTTATAAAAATAGAGAGGATAGAAACTCCCCTTAAGTGTAAGCGATGTTCTCATCCCAATGACTTTGGTAGTGATAGTGGTGGCTAGTCGGGAGCTCAAATGGGTTAGAAGGCATAGATGATGAGAGGAAGGATTGTGATAATAAGCCACTCAGACCTCTTGAGTATTGTGTTGGCTTCCTCTTTGTACTTAGGCTCTTGCCTTCCCCAGGCGATCCCCCGTCCATCTCCCATAAAATTGATCATTGCCTTTAAGTAGAGTGTTGCTCTTCCGATGTCGTAATTCTTCATAGACTGATTTGTATGCCACTCATTTTCTCAACGACTAAGTCAATTTGAGTTTAGGGATCCTCAATTCTATTCTTCATCCTCTTTGAGCAGACTCAATTTAGTTTTCTTCCTCTATATCTTCTTCTTCTTCTTCTCTTTCTTGGTATCTTGAAATGTTGCATGTTGTCTTCTGAGAAAGAGTGGAAGGCATATTGGAGACCTTTATTTTTTCTTCATCACTCCCCAATTAAAAAAAATTCGTCCCCCTATCTCCATAACTTTATGTCGAAGGGTGAGCGACTGGCTTCTGTAAGACCTCTAGATCAAAATTATGATGGGTTTTTCCCACATTGATTTATAATGACATTAGCATAAATGAGTGTACTTGTCTCTTCTTCTTTGTAGAACATGCTTGAAAAGAGTATGAGCTTGCTGGAGACAAAATAGAACCAAGCCTTAGCTATTTGATGTACATCTGAGAGGACATAATCTTACCTTAGTCGCTGACCAGGTGATTTCCCATCAGTCAACTCTTGCAATATCTTCTCATAGTTAAAACCACTAATAATCCACCGAACTCTCTGTTGTCTTTCATCCCATTCATTTTGACACCAGTTTGAGATTATGTTGCAATCCGATGACACTCATGCCCTCACCTGGCTCAGCGTCGAACAAATTCTATCTCTCGAAGGTTGGTGTGGAGACTCACACCTTCAGGTGCCACGCTCAATGGCGGAGTATTCATAAAGTTGATTATAGTTCCTCCTTCATTTCGATGGACCGAGTTATAGCAGTAAACATAAAACCTATTTAGGAATGGGAGTGGAGTGTGGCTAAAAAATAGGTAAATGTCTCCATTCCTTTATACAAATTTTCAAGTTATGGCCAGAGTGGTGGTGAAGTAAGTGTAAAATGGACTGCTGCAGAGCCCTTACAATCCTTAGCCCTTTGCTCCCGAACACTTGGTGATTATTAATATTCTTTACTCTGTGAAAAACCTTCCTTCTTATTAGAAAGCACCTCAATTCAACAACAAACCATCCACTCTAGGTTTTTCAAACCCAATAAAAAATCAAAAGCAAACCCGAAGTTGTACGATAAATCTACAGAAAACCTCATTGGGCTACAAGTATTTGAGTTTAAATAGGAAGTCTAGTTTAGTTTAAATGAAGATGCAGAGTGGATGAAAGTGATTTAACCGATAAGTTTTAGTATAGTTAGTAGAAATTAGAATTTAAAAATGGTGGAAGAAAAGAGAGGAGGTGCTTGGACGGAGAAGAGGCGAATGAGAAAGAGAGAGAAAAGATGTAGTGAAGAGACTCGTGTCATATTTGCATAATTTTATTTGGTGTCACGACATCGATGGGTTTGATGTCATGACATCTGGTGTTTCACTGAAGAAGAATTAGTGATGTCGCGGCACTTCCAAGGCGTGAGACATCCACGATGAAGTGATGACTAAGAGAGGCTTTTCATGTCTGTGACATCCAGTATTTTGATGTCGAACTTGTCATAATGATCACTCCAAGATGAACTATCATGTTTTAACATCCAAGTTCATTCTGTGACATCAGGTGGGATTTCTATTTGACTCTAAACCCAAAATTCTTCATTCTTACCTCAATTTCCCTGATTGAATGGCACTCCTCTGAAGTGCTTGAAATATCACTTAAAAACTCCTCTAAAAATATATATGTGACATTCCCCAAACTCTTTGAAGTCTCTTTTACTCTTCCAATTTTCTCCATTTGACAAATTCCCTCCTTTCTCTACTCTTGCAATTTTATTAAGATTGGAAACTCAAAACACTAAGCAAACACATCCAAACATATCGAGGATCACAAAAAATAAAAAATATTAACAAAAGTAACAAGTTAAATATAAAAATGAAAAGGATCCTCACAAAACTTGGGTTGTCTATTTTCGTGAAGTCAATAGAGGATTTTCCAAAACACCACGTGGCTCCCTGATGTTTGTGCGTTTCGTTCTCACACTGATGACTCTGATGACTCAGATTGATATGGAATGGATTCTACCCTCTACCTCTTCATGAGATCAAAATCATTGCATTTGGAAATTCCGGATAGAGGTTATGATCATTTGATCGAGAGAAGGTGTTTTATCCTGTGAAGTCATTCATTTTCTCTGATAAAGTTGATCGAGCCAAAGGGACCTTCACCTTAAGCGGAACTGAGCCATGCAAGAAGAAAGCTACTGGTTGCGAAGCGAATGAGCCTATAGCCTCGCGGGCCATTGGCTGCCACAAAAATTAGCCATATTGACCATTTTTGCCCCTTTTAAAAGCCCATTTCTAATCTATAAATGGGGTTTTTAGACATCAAGGGTTGAGTTTTTGGAAGGAGAACCTCCTTAGGGTTTCTCCTGTCTTCTTCTACCAGGGTTTTTTGCCTTTAGTTTTCTTTGTTTTTGAGCTGATTTTGAAGAAGCTAGTTACTAGAGGGTCTCTTATGTTGGCGAAGCAGAAAGTTTGAAAGCAATTCATCTCACATTCTTTTGTCCTCTAAGGTTAGAATTCTTGAAGTTGATGCTTGATTTATATAATTTTAGAGATGGTTTGAATTTATTCTTATATTGATGTTAAATTTGAATTAGCAATTCTTGGATTATTATGGTTTACATTGATTATATTTAGGGAAGTGAGTTTAAGACCTAGTGTACAAAGGTTTCCAAAGTGGCCTTGAGTTGGAAATATACCCTTGAGCATAACCTCACCCAAATGTGTCTCAATTGACAAAATCAACTTAGTCAAAGTTTAGAAATTAGAATCCAATACTAAATGGATTTATTGAGGAAGAGCCACCATAGCATTATGTGGGGATCATATGATGAGAAATTGGCCAGTTGACATAGTACAGGTAATCTATCGTATGGACAAGAGTGACCAATAGGATTCCCAAGGAAATAATTACATACAAAAGTATCACGTTTCATGACCTAGATGGACCGAAGAGACAAATTAGGTGTGAGAAATTGAGGGGGTTTGAGTGACCTCATACCGAGTTTCATTAAACTCAGTATACTTTCACTCCAGGTACTTTATGAATATAAATCATAATTGCATCAACGAACAATAGCCTCTTATCATTTCCTCGAAGCTTTTCCGCAAGCGATATTTTACTTGTGAATCTTTGAAAATAAGAATTTAGATATGTTTTGTTTTAGTTTAGTTTTCTTTTAGATAATCCCGTTTGATACTTATTCACTCAAATAGTGAGCGACTTCTTAAGTGGTACTCAATCCTGCTCAAACCACACATTCCTATGGGATCAATATCTGGACTTTGTTTGTCCTTTGTATTGCCAATGCGACTTAATGCGCGTGAAAATCGCTAACAAGTTTTAAATGTTCTTGGGGACTTATTAGTGTTTGTTCATACCCATTCAGAAAAGCGAGGTGTTGATGTTAGCGTGTTTTTGTAAAAAGTTCATAGTAGAAAGTTCGGTCAAGACACGAGGAGACTCATTTTAGCCAGTTGTTACTTTTAGACCCTCTTTGAGTTAGTCTTGAACATAGTTGTAACACGATTTTCTTAAGTGCCTCTGGTTATGATGGCCCAAGAAGAGAGGGGAACTGTCTAGTGGTAGCGTCTTGGAAATGATAGTGCCAGGATGCCAGATCGACAGTAAGTCAATGTCATGTGGTTCCACTCTTGGTGAAGATGAGATTTCACACATGCCTGAGGAAGACCACGGGGCTAGGAGGCTTGTCTGAGTGTTGAGCCATTGGAAAGCCATATAGAGGTCGAACCTTGAAGGATGCTTTGGCATAATGAGGACATTTCGGCTAGTTTTGAGTCCATGAACATTGTAATCAGGTGATTAAATCGATAATGACCAGCTTGTTTCTGATGAGTTGTGTTGGCCTTCTTCGATCGCCGACTGTTAGAAGAATATGGAATGATAAATTATCCTCATGCTGAACAAATTCATTCACATTTCATATCAAATACATAGTTTCAATGCCTTGTGGGGTGAACCTCATTTCTATCCATGGAGAGGTTGTAGACATAAGTTAAGACATTTATACATGGCATGTTCGATCTTATAATCAATATTATCGGAACACCATGTCTAGTATGGTATTGTCTTCACCAAGATGGTTCCTTCTGTCAAGTAATTGCAAATAGACACATGGTCCATTTGGTTTTAAGCTCATTGCAATGTAATCTCGTAACACTATATTGATTAATGTATAATTTTACATTTTTTAAAGTATTTCCATGATTTCAAAGTATTTTTTAATATATAGTATATCAATACTTGTATGCAATATCCCACCCGATATATCCTTAAAATACAAATGCTGGAAATATATCTGTCAGCGATTTTCAACCTTAGGTGTAAGTTGGATTGTCTCAATATAGCCTTATTAGGTAATGGGCCTTTATAAGGTGAAATTGGACTGGGACGTCTGAGGTGAAATTAAGGTAGAAGTGTGAAATCCATTAGGATGGTTGATATTGGCAGGGGATGGCTTTGTGGTGGGTAACTAGGAAGGAGGTGAGATTTTGGGAGGGATAGATGGTGTAGGAAACCTAAGTTGTTTTTAACTTTATTCTGTTACTTTCACCTTCTGGAGGCTTGGGTGTGGTTTCAGGATAATTCCCATTTCGGAATTGGGTTGTTCGACTCAGTGTTTTGCTTCGGAGCTTTCATGATTGGGAATTGGAGGCGGAGGATTTCTTCCGAAGCTGAGGAAATAATTGCATTCTTTAGAGGATAGTGTGGTTTGGATAGGGATGAAGGATGGTAAATTTGTTGTCAAACGTTTGTATGGCGAGTTAGAACCAAGGAGGGGAGTGGTTTTTCCTTCCACGGTGATTTGGAATGTGGTCCCTCAACAGGGATTTTGCTTGGGAGGCTTCTTGGGCTCTAATTTTGACTTTAGGTAACATTTAAAGAAATTGGTGCAATGATTGTTTTCTCTGGAGATGGGGAGGAATTTGTTGATCATCTTTTCTCATTCATTGCGATCGACACATGATTTACTTCTTTGTTTTCTCTTGAAGTGCAGAACCTTACTTTGAAGGATGTGCTTCTTACCTTGCATGATTCTTTTGTAAGGTTAAAAAAGAAGGTGTGGTATGCTGCTTCTCTTTGTCTCTTCTAGTAAGGAAATCTTGATCATAATTAAATGAATTTTGTACAATCTTTGGCTTGGACATAAGTATTTTAGTTTCAGGTCCTTGCTCCTCTGTGTAGATTTTGTGGATTAAGTTTAAGTCCAGTGAGGATCTTTGTTCTTTTTGTGCGAGGCTTTTGTTGTCCTTGTTGACATTGTATACATCATGTATATCTTTTTGGTGCTATTTGTGCCTATCATTTTTTGTCTTTACTAATAGAAAAAAAAAATGTAACGTTGATCTAATGATTGTGATATTAATTTATATTAAATATGAGAGGGTACATGCCTTTTATATAAATCTATAACCTTATTGATAGTTTTAACTCTCTTGGACCTAAGGAGACTATATTTACAAATATGGGTTTGAATATGATAATGGAGGAAAGTATTGCACAACAAAATGCAATTTTGTGATGAAAGAATCTGTAGGTACATTATCAAGTTTAATTTTGGGCTTGAATTATGTTTATATATAGTATAGTTGGTTTACTAGAATAGAGATTCTGTGTTTTAGAAGATAATAGGGTCTTGGGTGTGATTTCATCCCAAAAGAGGGGATCTGATTAATGGGTAGATATAAAGCAACACTCGTCGGATACAAGGTTCTTGTTAGAAAGTTGTCTTGAGAGTTACTAAGCGAATGTGTCTTAGAAATTATGAAATTCTTTAATTCCTTCTTTCCCCTTTTATGTATGGGTTATATGCATATATACTTTTGCGTGGTCCTAATGCTGAAGGGTTTTGGAATTTGGACATTTTGTTGTGAGCATTGATGGAGCTTCTCTCAGGCAAAATATTATATACTACTTCGCCAATCCATTATAGGCGCTCACATGTTTTCAATGTGGCATTGTTTTATTACCGCAGTGATGATGACGATGATATTGCCATAGCGGCCATGGCTCGCTCTTGCTATTCTCTTAGGCGAGTTTCCCTCCTGCACAGTATGTTTACCTGGCCAACTTTCTTATGTAGTAGTGTCAGCGAAATTATGTCAGTTTATCACGAGCTGCCAATTTGTGTGAGCAATGTGTGAGCAGGTTAAGCGGTTGGTTTGGATTTAAAATGACGAAAATATTAGAATTTTGTTTAGTTCTTATTTTAGTGATCTGGAAAATAGTTTTGGAAACGATTTTTTAATGTTTTTGTGAGCAAAATCTCTTTGGAAACTTGATGCTTTGCCCTTTTAATTTTTTTAAATATATTTGGAAATTTCTTTCTCTAGTGCTGTGCATCCTCTATATGTGTGGTGTGGTTACTTTTTAAAACAACTGGGTGGTGTTGTTGAGAATGTGCTCTTAAGTGCAGTATTTATGACTTTGTGAATTGGTGTTCTTTTATTAAACGAATCCTTCTTCAGATTCTCTGGCTTGGGTTTCTTTGGGAGAAAA